>VWYK01003011.1:11923-30072 GCA_013399775.1 Semnornis frantzii
TGCTGCTGCTGCTGCTGTTGCTGCTGCTGCTGCTGCTGCATTCATTAATTTTTTAGATTTTTTGTTGTTGCTCCCCTTTCTAACAACAGAGCCTCTGGCAAATTTTCCACTCAGGACTAGAAATTCTGCCTTGCTTTCTGCAGCAGATCTCTGTCCTGCTGAGGCAGCTCTGAGGTGAGACGTGACAGAAAGAGTGAAGTGGCAGAGAACATAATTAGCCAAGTGAGTAGAAACCCATCTGATGTTGTGGCATTTCACACCCTATTTACACAGGAATTAACACCTTCACTGTCACACATTTCACTCTGCTTAGAAGGATTTGTCTTAACTAGAAAATGGTTTTAAGAATCACATCTTCATCCTTCCACTTAGCTCCTTGATGTGTCCGTGGGGTTCTCTCGTCCTCTCCCCTTGGGTCTCTCAGCTCCTAGAACACAGCTTGGAAAAGACCTTGGAGATCATCCAGCCCAACCATTCTCCAGCTCTACCAAGGCTGGTGCTAAACCACAGCCCTCAGCATCACATCTCTGCCTCTTTGAAACCCCTCCAGGGATGGGGATTCGACCATCCCCAATGTCTGAGAATCCTTTCAGTGGAGAAGTTTCTTCTGATGTGTAAACTAAACCTCCCCCGGGGCAACCTGAGGCCATTTCCTCTCATCCAATTTCCAGAGGTCCTTTCCATCCCCTACCTTACTGTGTTAACTGGGGAGAAAATACAAACACATACCAATGCTTTTGCCACCCTTGACCCTCTGGACTGCCCCATCCTGACAGGCTGGTGGGATTCTTTCTCAAAGGGAAGAGATTTGGGTTCCTCTCAGGTGTTTCAAGCTTTCCCTATCCAGCTGGAAGCATTAGTGAGTGATGCCCTGGGTCTCTCCTCAAATTTGGGTCACTAACCCTGCCTATCGCTCAGGAGGGAACATTAAAAACCACAATAAACCTCTTTCCCCCTACTGCTTCTGCAGAAATAGTGTCCAGCCCAAGCAACCTTTTCTTAATGATTTGGTTGAGCTTTGCATTAGCTGCCTGCATTGGTGGCTGTGCCTCAGAATTGAGCCCTGGAGTCTCTGGGGATTGTTCTTGTTTGCCTGGCTAAAGCCAGAGCTGCTCTCATTTGGAGCCTCCAGCACCAGCTGCTCTGCTCTCCAGCCTGTACCCTTCAGGAGAAGGGTTTGAAATCCTTTCCTTTTAGAGCACAGCCATGGGAACGCCTGAAGTGAAATTGAAGAGTGACAAAGTGGTGGTTACTTTATTGTCAAATGCTATTGATCAGAGCTTGGCTGGCCCCTGCCTGATCTGTGTTCATCATCTGGCCTTGGACTTGTAGAGCTGGAACACAGAAGCTGAACAAAGGGAAAGAGTTGGCTTCCTGAGGGGGAGTTCAGTGTTGTTTCTGCTAGGGAGCCTTCCCTTCCAGCATGAGTCGTGGTGGAAGATGGATAGGAGGGGGATGAGGATGCTTTTGTGTGCCTTTGTTTGCAGGTGAGGAAGATTTAGAGACATAATGTGTGTGTGCTTTGTGCCTGCACCACCATAACCCATCTGTACCTGTGCCTGCAAAGCAAACAGCCTGGAGTGGAAGGCAAGCTGTGTGAGTGCACCTGTGAGCACAGGCAGGGGAAAGCTCTCTGCCCATGGTGTTGTGCAGAATGGCAGAAGCCAGACTCTGCTTGCTGTGGTTCACAGAGACAAGGCCCAAGGAAAGCTCACCCAAGCCCAGCAAGCACAAATGAAATCACAGAGGTGTGACTAAGGGCAGGCTCAGGTCCAGAGGACCCTCCTTTGGGGCATCATTAACTGTATCACAGGAGATGCTTTCAGTTCTCTGGCTACATTTTGCTGCCATTTCCCTTCCCTTGAGGCTGGCCTTTCCCTCCTCCCATCCATACCTAACTACATCTCCATTTCTCTCACACTTTTCTCTCTTCCTGCTCTGTTTGTCCTCTCACCTGTGAGCCTCCAGTGCCAGCTGTAGCCTTCAGGAGAGGGCTTTGAATCCTCTCCTCGTAGAGAACAGCAATGGGGGAGCCCAAATGCAATCCCAGGCTGTGCTTCTGTTCCTCAGAGGCAATCTGCAGCATGGAGAACAGGTTAAAAGCACGACTAAACCTCCCATGGAAAGAGTGGCTGGAGAACTAGGGCAGTGATACTTGGCTGCAGCAATCTTCCTAAAATTACCTGTGAGGCTTCCTGCTTAGCCAGAATCCCCCTTCCACCCTGCCCTAGGGAGCAGAGAGCCTGACAGGTCTGATCCTCTGAGTTAAAGGTTTATTCCTCCATCTCTACCTTAATGAAAAGAAAAATGTAGCCTGGGGAGGAAAGGCTTATGAGAAGAAAACCAGACTCTGCCTAGCAATCCCCTGTCCTGCATAAAAGATGAATCTATGAGCTCGTGTGTGGGGTTAGATGCTCAGCACAGAGTGGGGGTTTTGGGTACCACCAGAAGTCAAACCTCAGGCAGCCTCTTCCCAGCCCCGCGCTGGGCTCCCGTGGCTCCCGTGTCTCCCGTGTGCCGTCACCACCCGTGCCAGTTTCCTCGGTGCAGGGAGAAGAGCTCGTTCCCGTGCATGCCGGGCTGGCAGCGTGGGCAGCGATGCCAATAGATGGCGCTTAGGAATATCTGGAGGCAGCTCCGGTCTGGCAGGAGCGATGGAGCCGCTTCGCGAAGGAGTTCCCTTACCAGCTCCTTACGTCTGCTCGTAGCAGCAAGCAGAGGGTGATGCGAATGCATCTCCTGGGCTCCTGCCTGCTGCAGCCTCGCCTCTCGTTCCCCGATTTGGTCTCGGTTTGATTTTAACCAAGGCAAAAGCTTCGGGGCTGAGCTAAGCCAGGCCGGTAACGCCAGGTCGCCCAGGAGCTGGCCCGGGTATATTGTGGGTAAATCACTCTGCTACCTGCTGTGACAGCAGTAATTTATCTTTGGCTGAAAACCTGCTGCTCCCCAGCCCGAGCACTCAGGGCCATTCATCACTTTTTGTTATTTTTGTACCAGGAGGGAGTGCTGCTTCCCTCCCCACCCCCACAGCCCCTCCGGCCGCTCCCCGGGGATGAGTCCAGCAGTCTGCAAATGGATGAGCTCAGAGGCTCTTTTCATTGAGGTATTTTTAACAGCCTAACAGAAACCCTCAGTTCTGCAGCGATGCCTGCAGCCAGGGAATTAGCTGGAGGAAGGCTTCCAAGCCCCTGGTGAGGAGAGGGCATGGCCTGTGCCTCCTGCTGGCTGGGCAGGTGGCTGCACTCCACAGCCCCTTGGTGAATCCATCCCAAAGTGCAGGAGGAGCCTGGAGGCTCCTTCAGAACCTGTATGGTCTGGGGTCAGAGAGCTTGGGAGGATCCTCTGGCTCCATGCCTCAAGGCCAAAACAGAATCACAGAATGCATCAGGTTGGAAAGGACCTGAGAGGAGAGGTGGAGGTGCTGGAGCAGGTCCAGAGGAGGGTAACAAAGCTGGGGAAGGGCCTGAAGAAGAAATCTGATGAGGAGCAACTAAGGGAGCTGGGGAGGGTTAGTGTGAGGAAGAGGAGGCTGAGGGCAGAGCTCATTGCTGTCTGCAGCTACCTGAAGGGACATTGTGGAGAGGCTGCTGCTGGGCTCTGCTCACAGGGAACTGCAGACAGAACTGGAATGGCCTCAAGCTGAGGCTGGGGAGGTTTAGATTGGACATTAGGGAAAAGCTTTTCCTGGAGAGAGTGGTCAGGGCCTGGCAGGAGCTGCCCAGGGAGGTGCTGGAGTGCCCCAGCCTGGGGGTGTGTGAGGTGNTCTGCTTTGTGGCGGTGCTGCATGCCCAGGGATGCTGAGTGTCTGTGCATGCACATGGATGTGCTTTGTCTCTGGGGGATTAGTTGGATGAATAAAGTGTCTCCAACAGATCAGGTCTGGTGGATCTGCTGAATGTTGGTATGCTGCAGCCCTGCTGGCTCTGCCAAGTCTGGGCAGCTGGAGCCTTGAACATGCCCCAAGTACAGGTAAATGGAACTTTTCTTCTTGTTGTTTTAAAGCTTCTGTTGTGATCTGAGAGTGGATTCAGAGCCAGGTCTAAGGAAGAGATTCTCTACACTGAGGGTAGCAAGACCCTGGCCCCTGTTGCTCAGAGAGGTGGAAGGTTTCAGGGCTCTGAGCAGGCTGCATGCTGGGGATGTCCCTGCTGACTGCAGTGGGTCAGGCTGGCTGAGCTCTGAAGGTCCTTTCCCCACCCAAGCCAGGCTGTGATTGTGTGGTTCTGCCACGCTGGGCGAGGAAGCTTTAGGGTTTTGCTCTTCACTTGTCTTTGTATTTGGATGGTTTGGACATTGAAGAGCTGTGTCCAGACAGCAAGAGAGAGAGAAGATTGGATAGCAAAGACCTTCAGGATAATACAGATGCTACATGATCCCTTCATTGCTGAAGGGACATCACTTCAATTACTCTGCCAATCACACGTCTCAGCCTGCCTGTCAGCTCCTGTAGGATGCAGGCACTCACTTCAGAGCAGCCAGCAGTGGCAGAGAGCTGTGTCTTGGAGAGACCCTTTTGCATAATTCTGTGCAGAAGGGAAGCAGAGCTGGGAGGTTGGATCCAGAGCCCCATTTCCATGGAAAATTCAACCTGAGCACACAAGACCTTTGATGTATTCAGTTACTGGGACAGTGCAGAGCAGGAAGATGTTATTTGCAACAGAAAAATTGCTTCTGTGCCTCACACATCACTGGGTTTGTTCAGAGAAAGGGCATCGAGCAGAAAGGGCTTGGAGCCTCTCTCCTGCAAAGGCTGGAAGGACTGAGGCTGTTCACCCTAGAGAAGAGAAGGCTCAGGGAGCCATACAGCAGCTTTGCAGTGTCTGGAGAGAGTTATAGGAAGGTTGGGCAGGGACTGTTTAGAAGTGCCTGTGGTGATAGATGAGGGGCAGTGGTTTGAAAGTAGAGCAAGAGAGGTTTAGGTTGGACATCAGAGGGAAGTTCTGCACAATGGGAGTGGGGAAACACTGGAACAGGTTGCTCAGGGCTGTGGTTGAGGCCTCGTTTCTGGAGACATTCAAGATGAGACTCTGTGTCCCTGGGCAGCCTGCTCCAGCTGGAGGTGTCCCTGCTGCTTGCAGGGAGGGTGGACAAGATGACTTTTGAGGGTCCCTTCCAACCTGATGCAGTCTGAATCTGTGACTTCTGCTCTCCTTTCCTCTGCCTTCCCCACACACACTTACAGAGGTGCACCACACAGTGGTGGAGATGCAGCTGCAGCCAGATGTTCACAGGCTCACAGGATGCCAGGGGTTGGAAGGGACCCAAAGAGCTCATCCAGTCGAAGCCCCCTGCCAGAGCAGGAGCAGACCCTGTCCCTCTGAAACTGGGCAGCCCAAACCTGAAGGCAGCACTCAAGATGGAGTCTCACCATGGTTCTGATGCTCCTGGTTCCTGCATGGTGCACGCTGGAGGGTGTGGATTAGAGCAGCTGGCCCTAGCTCTGCCTCCCAAGGTGGGTTTGGGTTCTGGAGTTTGTTCCTTTGCAATCTCTTTGTACAGCAGGAAGCAATTCATACAATCTCAGTTGCCTTGTCTGTTCTCCTGGTGATTATTTTCTGTCACTTGTAATGACTCAGGGACAAGCAAAGATCATGTAGAGCCACCAAAGGCTTTTCTGAAAGCCTCAGGAGGGGCTTGGTCCTCCAGAGAAGCAAACTGGCAGCATTCCCTTGGCCTGAGGGAGCTTCGTGCTGGCTGTGCCCATGGTTCAGGGCTTCTCCGGTAGCCTCAGTAATAGAGTCATTTGTCTCCCAAAATACTCACTGCTCTCACTGAAGATTTGTGGGTTCTCTTCATTATTACTACCATTAATTCTTATTTAGACAGAATTTATGAGCCTGTCCAGCAAAGTTTATCTAAAGTGGTGTCTTGAAAACGCACTGAGAGGCTTGTGGGGAAGGGCAGAGCCCGGTGGTCAGTGACCATGAGCTGCTCCAGACCTGAGCCAGAGCCCACAGATCCCTCTGGGGAGGGGACTTGTAAAAAGTGGAGTCAGCAGACACAAAATCATGGCTTGAGCATCTGGGTAGGCTGCATGATACCAGACTTTGAGTACCACTTTCCCCTTCCCTTCCTCCTTTGAGAATGTGGAGCAGAACAAGCAGACAGGCAGGGAAGGAGCAGCTTTGTCACCATTGTGCCTGAGCCTGAAATTGGCTCTTTCTCTGTAGAGATCTTGCTCCTGGAGCAACCTTGAGTCTAAGAAGGGACCTCTCCCTGCTGAGTCCAGCTGGAGCAGAGGCTATGAGCACCTGCATGTGCTCACACTGCATCCTTGCTCTGCCCCAAACTGGCACTTCTACTGCCTTGCAAAGCTGGAGGCAAGGACCTGGCTGCAGCTTTTGTCTTTGCTGGGGGCCATAACCCTGGAGGATGAGGATTCAAAGCCCAGGCATGCCTGGGGCGGGGTGTGGGGGTGTGGAGCTAACTCTGCAGCTGAGGACCTTCCTGCCAGGTTTTGCTAAATTTTCCTCTTCCACTTAGTTTTTGGCATCAGTGCCACTTGCTGGGACAGACAACTGCCACCGAGCACCGAGGGACTCCAGGCAGCTTTACAGGCTGCCTCCAGTGCCTCAGGCAAAGCCTGAAATGCAGACAACATGGAAATTACCTCTTCTGTTCACTCAGCTCATGCCCTTCTTCCTCCCTGGGGTGGGGAATGACAGGCAGAGCTCAGATCAAGCAGGTAGAGGTGCTCTGTGGTGCAAGGTACTAGGATTCAACATCACAGATTCAGAGAATGGTTTGGGTTGGAAGGGGCCTTAAAGCTCACCCAGTTCCAGCCCCCTGCCATGGGCAGGGACACCTCCCACCAGCCCAGGCTGCTGAAGGCCTCTCCAGGGAGGGAGCATCCACAGTGTCCCTGGGCAGGCTGTGCCAGTGTCTCCTCACCCTCACTGTCAAGAATTGCTTTCCAAACTCCAGTCTAAATCTAAATATCTAAAATCTAAGTCTGGGGCTGTAGTTTTATTCCTGCTGTGCTTGTTCTGTAGGGAGTCTTGTAGACCCTGATTTGAGAATGTGACCTGCTGCACAAAGCGCAGCTCAGTCTGGTCACACCCTCCTGCTTTTTATCAGGGCCTCAAAAGGAGGCAAAAGCTGATGTGATCCTGCTCCCCTCCCTGTGATTCTTTGACTTGTGAACCATCCTCTGTGATAGGTTAGATATGAGAAGTCCTGGGGAATCCAGGAGCCTGGGCACTGCCAAGCAGCTCAGTCAGGGGAGGGAGACTCAGTGGTGACATCTCATTTTGTGGCTCAGCTTTTTGTTTAGGTGTTCTGCACTCAACCCAAGGGTTCCCATTTCTTCCTAGGGCTCCCCAGGATGCAGGAAGCTAAGATCCTCTCTGCCTCTCCCCCTTCCAGCATGTATGCTCAGGCTTTGATGCTGCAGTACTTGCCCAGAGCTGAGATTCTTGCTGCTGGTTGATGGCTCTGAGATTGTTAAAATGTGCTGGTCAGGTTTATCCTTCCTAATCCTGAATTATTCAAATTGTCTGCTCTGTCTCTCATGTTAAACAAACAGACAAACAACAAGCCTTAGGAAGCAAAGTCCTGATTTGCTGATTAGACCCAGCCCGGCTGGAATCTCATCCTAAAATCCATCCAAGTGCATCTGGTAGGCTCCCCTGGAGAACAGCATCATTGTGAGGCTTGAAGGGCTGACTGGGAAAACATTTGCATTCAAGTACAGATCAGAATGGCCTGTGAAAAACAAGCACAGGGCAGCTGTCTGAGGCATGACTTTGCTCTCTTCAGTGCTAAAGAGGTTGTAAAAGAGCCTGCCGGGACTGTTAGTGGAGGGAAGGAAGGAAAAGAGTATATATGGCAGAGTTTGTTTGCTGCTGCTCGTTAGCAGCTAAACCACTGATGCATTCCTGGCACTTCTCAGTGTTTTAGCCAGGAATGAAAAGCAGAGCTATGACCTGAAGACAAAGAAATAACAGCAAACTAAGCTCAGGAAGAAAGGATTTCTTCCTTCCACACACTTGGAGAATGTGGGAAGATGTTAACCTCTGGGCAGGTCTTCTTTTCTCTCTGCTCTGGGAGAATCGCAGAAGGTTAGGGACTGGAAGGGACCTCCGAAGCTCATCCAGTGCAACCCCCCTGCCAGAGCAGGACCACCCAGACCAGATCACACAGGAGGAGGCTGCAATGTAACCCTTGGACACAAACTCCTGCAGTAGTTTGCATATTCTGCTGTCTGCTCCTGTCCTAACTCGGCAGAAATTGTCTCCCTTCCTCTGAATTGAGCCACAGAGCTCCTGCTGCCTTACCCAGCCCCAGGTTCCAGGACCTTCCAATATTGTAACAGGGGAAGAGTCCTCACAGTGAGGTTCCTCCCTCTGGAGCAGGAGCTGGAGAGCTCAGCTGAGTCCTTCCATGTGGCTGCTCCTTCTCTGCCTCTGAGCCTTTTGGAGTACATTGAGGCAGAGGCTGTTCCTGGTCCTCTGCCCTAGCTCAGTTAGCACAGGGAGGGTTTGTTGTCTTCTGTTTCCAAGCCTGGTTAAAGCTCTCCCATTCTGAGCTGTCACTTCACGATTAGCTTGGGTCTTACTCCCAGCTTGCATCTTACTCCTAGCAGGTAGGTCTGCTGCACATCTTCGAGGCCTCCTTGTTTCTTTCAGCTTGCTGTCCTCTCTTTAGGTCCCAGCATTAGGTCCCATCAGAGATAACTAAGACCTATCACACTCGTGGGAGTTGTTCAGGTGCTCCTGAGTCCTGTCCAGCTCAGAGTGATCCCTTTCAGGCACCACCTAATGCACCTGCAGCCCTGCTAGGAGCTTTTGCCTGATGCTCAGCTTCATATATTCTGTGCACAGTTTTCTCCCATTATTCCTAGTTAAACTCTCTTGTATCACCCAGAACATGAGGAATGTGCAGCAGCTTCCCACAGCACAGCATAATTAGCTGCTTCAAAAATCCCTACCTGCAAAGAGTGATGCCCTCATTATGTGGAGCAGAGGAGGGCTCGGTGGGGCGAGATGTCTCTGGAAAGAAGATGCATTTCAGTTCAGAGAAGGAACAAGAGGCAGCCACTGCCCTCCTGCAGGTAGCTTTATCAGCCTTTGCCTCGGGAGCCTGAAGGCACATGCCAGTGCCCCATGATGGAAGCAAGCACCTTCCAACACCCATTAGTTTGTGGTGATTAAAAGAAAACCTCGTGGCACACAGGCTGCCGGGAAGAAATCACAACTGCCACAGGTTCACAGGGTGTGAGGGCTTGGAAGGGACCCAAAGAGCTCAGCCAGCCCAACTCCTGCCAGAGCAGGACCAGACAATGCAGCTCAGGGCACACAGAACACATCCAGACAGGCCTGGGAAGGCTCCAGACAAGGAGACTCCACAGCCTCTCTGGGCAGCCTGTGCCAGGGCTCTGGGACCCTTCCAGGCAAGAAGTTGCCCTTGTGTTGAGCTGGAACCTCCTGTGCTGCAGCTTCCATCCACTGCTCCTTGTCCTATCCCAGGCAGCAGTGAGCAGAGCCTGTCCCCCCCCTCCTGACCCCCAGCCCTCAGATAGTTATAAACATTGATTCAATCCCCTCTCAGTCTTCTCTTCTCCAGACAGAGCATCCCCAGGTCCCTCAGCCTCTCCTCCCCAGGCAGTGCTCAGTGCCCTCAGCATCCTCACAGCCCTCCCTTGGACTCTCTCCAGCAGATCCCTGTCCCTCTGAAACTGTCACTTGAAGAAGCTTCCTTTGTGTTCCATGGAAGGTCAATGTTCTGCTAGGAGTCCTTCAGAGCACACCTGTGGGCTTCAGCTTGAGCAGGTTGGTGCTGCAGCAACTCATCACATTTGCCCTGGCTGGAATCCTCTCCCCTCCTGCTTATAACAAATGGAGCTCATCAGTTGGTCCTTCCAAAAGAAGCCAGCCTTGGATGGAGAGGCAGCTCCCAAATCTTCCCCACTTTATGTCTGGAATTTAGAGCTGGCCAAGAAGTTTCCAGTGCCTGCCTGTCTAATGACAGCAATGCTCCTTGCCTCTGCAGCATTTCTCATCTAGGACCTCTGAGTGCTTTGCAAACAAAACATAAATAAGCTTAATGTCAACTCTCTAGGGCAGGTATTATGATACTTACTTAACAGATGTGTAAACAGGCACAGGGAGCTCAGGTTTTTCATGTTCAAAGCACTTTGCAAACACTACCTAATTAATCCTCCTGCTGGCCTTGGGAGGCATGGGCTGCCCCCTGCAAGGGCTGAGCAAAGTCACTGCTAGGACTAAGGAGCCCTTGGTGCTGGTTGTGCTGAGCTGCAGCACACAGCACTGGGGTGTGCACTGCACCCAGCCTCTGACAGCCCAAGGGGCTAAGAAACAAGGCAGCTGCTGTCCCTGGGCTCAATTAAAGTCAAGGGAGGGAGAGTTCAGAGCCAAGATGGGCTTCTGCTGAACTTCATTAGTTTGATTTTCTAAAGCCTGTTCAAAGCCCTATCAGGCTCTTTCTCTGAAGCCTCTCAAAGGCTCAGACTTGGGGTCTGGAATAGTTTTCAACAGGACTTGGAGTCAGGAAATTATGATGGCAGCTTTGATTGCTGGCAGGAGCCAGGGCAGGCACAGGCAATCAATCTCAGCATTGACAGCAGGAGAGGAGGTCTTTGTGGATTGGTAGTGAGAGTGGTGGCAGCATGGTGGTGACTATCATCAGATTCAGCTCGTGACATGTGGGGTCCTCTGGTCATGATTCTTCTGTGTCACCTTCTCTAAGGACAGCCAGAGGCTCATAGAATTGCTTCAGTTGCAAAGGACCTCTAAGGTCACTGACCCCAACCATCAACCCAACACCACTATGGGCTTTAAACCACATCCCCAAGTGCCACATCTTGAACACCTCCAGGGATGGGGACTCCACCACCTCCCTGGGCAACCTGTGCCAATGCCTGACCACTCTTGCAGGAAAGAAATTGTTCTTTCTCTGTTACACCTACATAGGTTTAGGCTGAACATCAGGAACAATTTCTTCCCTGAAAGGGTTGTCAAGCCCTGGCCCAGGCTGCCCAGGGCAGTGGTGGAGTCCCCATCCCTGAAGGGCTTTTCAAGCTGTGTCGGGGTGGTGCTGAGGGCCATGGTTTAGTGGTGATGTTTGGACTCAATGAGTTCTTTTCCAACCTGAAGAATCTATGACATAAAAACATTCCCTGGGATGTTTCTGTGCTGGTCTGATGTTTGGCTAAGTGCTCATCCTGCATGTTAGTCATCCATGGTCCTTTCTCTTCCATTCCTTGGTCTGGGGAAAACAGCTCAGCCTCTTTGATCTCCATGAGATAGTGCTGGTCCTTGGGACTCTGTTTTCACTGCAGTTCAGGTATTGCTCATTGCAGCTGAGCCTATTCACCAGCATTACCAAGCCTGCAAGTGCCATGGAGATGATAAGATCCCTGCCACTTGAAAAGTTCACAGACAAATGGAGGATTTTGCTGCCAGGCTGTTCTTGTGAGCTTTGGAAATCAGGTTAGAGGTGGCTGTGAGCACGAGTTCTGACTCTTTGGGGGCCAGCAATTACAGGCAGTGAGTTGCTACTTACTCATCTGGGGATTTGGGGCTCTGATTCTAGAACTTATGATGGCTATTTTTGCCCAGCTTGAATCACCTGCTGCCAATTCCAGGCACCAGGAAGGAAGTTTTGTACCTTTCATACATAAATTGGTGCAGGGTGTTGAGTTCATGGCTTCATAGAACACCTTGAGTTGGGAGGACCTTAAAGATCATCCAACTCCCTGCCATGGGCAGAGGCACCTCCCTCTAGCCCAGGTTTTGCCTGTGCTGTGTGGGTATCCTTTGTATCACAGGGTGCCAGGGGTGGGAGGCACCCAAAGAGCTCATCCAGTCCAAGCCTTGCCAGAGCAGGAGCAGACAATGCAGCTCAGGGCACACAGAACACATCCAGACAGGCCTGGAAAGGCTCCACAGAAGGAGACTCCACAGCCTCTCTGGGCAGCCTGTGCCAGGGCTCTGGGACCCTTCCAGGCAAGAAGTTGCCCTTGTGTTGAGCTGGAACCTCCTGTGCTGCAACTTCCATCCACTGCTGCTTGTCCTATCCCAGGCAGCAGTGAGCAGAGCCTGTCCCCCCCCTCCTGACCCCCAGCCCTCAGATAGTTATAAACATTGATTCAATCCCCTCTCAGTCTTCTCCTCTCCAGACAGAGCAGCCCCAGGTCCCTCAACCTCTCCTCCCCAGGCAGTGCTCAGTGCCCTCAGCATCCTCACAGCCCTCTGCTGGACCTTCTCCATCCACACATCTTGAGCTGCAGACTTTATGGGAAGTGGACAATTCCTTGAACCTGGAGTGCTGGACCTGATTTAAATTCATGTCTTATATGAAAGGTCCAAAGTGGCCTGGATCACCTGCAGGGAAGGAGCATCCATGGCCTCCCTGGGCAACTTGTGCCAGTGTCTCGTAAGGTTTGCAAAACACCTTCAGGGTGAAAGCTCACCCTGAGAACAAAGAGCTGCTTGAATGTGCATGGTGAGGGTGCAAATGCACACACAGGAGCTTAGGTGTGAAGTGTGGTCAGGAGATATTGCAGCCTGAACTTGCAGAGGTGCCAAGCCAGCAGCTCTCTGGTGGAGCTGTGCAGCTTTTCATCCTGATCCCACGAGTGTTTAAAACACAGATCCTGGAGAGCACTGAAACATTTTATTAGCCTTTAACAAGAGAGAGTTACATTCAGTTTGTTCTGCATTAATTATACTTTCTGCAGTGTTCTACCTACACCATCAATTATTAATTAATCTTACTCTATATTTTTAGCTGGTACCTGTCCCTAATCACCTTGCTGCTATAACTTTCTGGTCTTATGCCAGCATGTGTTGCCAGACCAGTTGAAGACATTAGGACAGATGTAATTACCTCTTTATTGCCTCTGTAATTTTGAGTCCCCTACGTAGATTACCTGAGCCATGCTTCTTGGAGAGGGAAAGGTAAATACATTTTCCCCCCTACATGTAGCTCTCCTTTCATGCCAGCAGCTCTCTTTCTCACTTCAAGACAGGAGAGTCACCTTTGTGTCATGCTGCCATGGACCCTGGATGCAGTGAGCTGGATTCATTGATTCATAAAATGGGTTGGGTTGGAAGGAACCTTAAAATCCCCAAATTCCAGCTCCTTGCCCTGGGTAGGGACACCTCACACCAGCTCAGGCTGCCCACAGCCTCATCCAGCCTGGCCTTAAACATCTCCAGGGATGAGGCTTCCACCACCTCCCTGGGCAACCCCTCCCAGGCTCTCACCACTCTCCTGCTCAACAACTTCTTCCTCACCTCCACTCTGACTCTCCCCATTTCCAGCTTGGTTCCATCCCCCCCAGTCCTACCCCTCCCTGACAGCCTCAAAAGTCCCTCCCCAGCTTTCTCGTAGCCCCCTTCAGATGCTGCAAGGCCACAAGAAGGTCCCCTGGGAGCCTTCTCCTCTGCAGCCTGCACAGCCCCAACTGCCTCAGTCTCTGCTCACAGCAGAGCAGCTCCAGCCCTCTGCTCATCCTCGTGGCCCCTATCCCTGGCTCTAGGCATAGGCCATCCACCAGCTCTCTGGGCAACCCAGGCCAGTGTCTCACCACCCTCAGTGCACAAAAATCTCTTCTTTCTATCTGTCTCTTCAACCTTTGGCTCTGATTAATCAGAGTCTTCATCAGGAGGCTGCTGCATGTGAGGGTCCTCCTTTGCCTGCTGTCCCTTTGTCATGTAGCACATCAGAAGAGGGGAACAGAACCTCCCTGGTCCCTGCATTAAGGGTTTCAGGTTTATCTTGTTTCTACACTAAGCTGCTTTTGCCTCTTTCTTCACAATTATCACATCAAGATGTTGCCAGAAGCCTTCTCTCAAAGCTACCCAAGGAAAAAAGAATGATATATATATATATATATCTAGCTTCTTATTTGTGCATGTTAAATCTTCCCACCCTGCTGTGCTGCTTGCAGCTGGGGCTGTGTTTGTGTGCTCAGGCATGTCCAGGACTGCAGGTTTCCAGGCAGAAGATAAAACCCAGCCAGGCAGCAGACTTTTCAGCCAAGCCTTTCTTCCTTTCTTCTGCTTTCCAGTGGCTGCTTCCCTACTGCTCAGCTACTTGTTGTTTGCGTAGGTGAACAAATGTCTCCACAGCTGCTTGTAGTGGTCAGTGCTGGGCAGGAGACAGTTACAGAAGAGGCTGAAGTTCCTTCCCCTGTGCAGCTGAGGCCCAGCTGTGTTTGTCAGATGGTGTTTGTGTCCCTGTTTGCAGCAGTTGCTGTGCTGAGGTTGCAGAGCCAACTCTCCAGCCTGATGGAGCCTCGCGAAGGTCAGCGCCTGGGCTGCCTTCTCCTCTCCTCCTCCTCTTCCCTCCTGAGAAACATGAAGGGCTCTGGCTGGAGCTAATCAACTGATTGCTGGTTTGTAGCAGTAAGCATGGGAGCAGGGAAGGGAAAAAACAGGACTCTGTCCTGTTTGTGTGTCAGGACAGAGTTGCAAAAAAAGAATCTTCTTCTTGGAGAGGGGAGGAGGGAAGGAGCACTGAGCTAATTGGTGCTTGGAAAAGCAATCTGCATCCATCCCCAGCTCTGTGCTTTCACTTCGGAGTGATTCTGTTCCTCAGAGCTGGGCAAACTCTTTGGGGGATCCCTTTCTTTGCTTCTTGGGTGCTCATCATTCATTCTCCCAGCCAAGGTATTTCTATGAGCACAAGTGTGTGGCAGCTAAATGTTGGGTACCTTGACAGCAGTCCTCGAGCTGCAGGTCTGGCAGCCTCCACTCCAACAAATGAAACATTTCCAGAGTGCTGTGGCTGAGCAGTCGTGCAGCAGACAAGAGGAAGAGCAAAGCCATTAACTGAGCACAACAGGAAATAGCTTGGAGCAGATTAGCCAGAGGAACTGGAGAGCCACACAAGACCAGGGCTGTGCCAGGATTTAGGTCTGAATATTGAAAATCCAACACTTGCTTCCTTTGTCCTGCAGAAAGGAGCTGGCTGCAGAGTGCAGGGAGGGCAGAGTAAGGACCACACTGGTGTAGAGAGCTGTACTGGTGGGCACCATCAGCCAGTCCAGGGGCTGGCAGGGTCTGCAGTCACCACAGCCAAGCAAAAAGCTGTTTTGCATGGAGTGTGCAGGTGGAGTGCAGGGAGATCCCTGAAGCACCTTCTGAGACTTGCTGTTGGTTAAGCAGTGCAGCCACAGCCATGGGCACCACCTAGCTGAGGGTTAAGTTGGGCTGAGTGTGTCACAAACCTTCACAGGGTGATCTGGCTTGGAAGGGACCTTAAAGCTCATCCAGTTCCAACCCCCTTGGCATGGGCAAGGACACCTCCCACTAGCCCAAGGCCTCATTCAGCCTGGCCTTGAACACCTCCAGGGCAAGGCAACCACAGCCTCCCTGGGCAATCTGTTGCAGTCTCTCCCCACCCTCACTGTCAAGAATTCCTTCCTAATATCCAGTCAGAATTTACCATCTTCCAGCCTCACCCATAGCAGCCATGGAAGAGAAGAGCTTTGCACAGAGCACTTGTGACTGGCCAAGGGTTCAGATGGTGCCATGGCATCAATATCCAGCCTGCTGGGCAGCACCTGCTTGATCCACTTGGAGTCAAAGACCTTTCCCAGCTGTCTGGAGGGAGGTTTGCTGGCAGGGGCTCTGTTGCTGTGGGTGGGGAACACAGTGGCAGCTAAGCTGTGGAGCAGGTCTGGAGGCTTCTGTGCTCAGCACAGGGGCAGGGAAAGGCTGAGGAAGGAATTTGTTGTCCAGAAAGCTAAAATTTTCTTGGCAGACATGGGATTAGTTTCCTTCCAATAAAGACCTTTTCTTGAGTGGAAGGATTGGATAGGGCTGGGTGATAGAATGGACTGGATCATCCTGGAGCTCTCTTCCAACCTGGCTGGTTCTGTGGTTCTGTGATTCTCTCATTCTGTGCTCTGTGAAGTGGGTGACTGCAAGCACAAGAGCTGCAGGCAAACAAAGGACTCCATAACTCCTTTCCAAATGAAAACCTCTCCAAAGCAAATGCAAGGTGTCAAACAGCCAGGCAGGGGAAAACCTGGGAGCATCCAGCCTAGCAATTAGCTACAATTAGTGTGACCTACCCAATCTGCTGCCCAGGCTCATCCAGACAGGTTTGCCACAGGGTCAGGCTGGCAGTTTTGACCAGCCAGTCCCTGCTGCCTGCAGTTCAGGAGAGCTGGGGATAGAAAAAGGCAACATAAAAAAAGGATGGAAAAAATGCAAAGTAGAGGCAGTTAGAGCTCAGCTGGCACAAATGGGTAGAGCATTTTCTGACATGAGTAGAATTATACCTTGCACTGAATAAAATCTGGGCTGCTATTTTTGCAGAGGTTTTGATTGCTAATTCCACTCTGGAGTTGAAGTGGTGCTGAGATGTTCAGCTGGTGGTGGGAGCTGGATCCTAGACTGTGAATAGAGCTCAGCAGTGACTTTGCCACAGAGTGCTGCTGTTCTGTTTTCCCTCAGAATTTGCCAATTTGTCAAATTTGTTTGCAGAAACAGTGTGAATTTTTTCCTTCGTTCTGGAGGAACCAAGGCAGCTATGGATTGCAGTCTGCTTGCCACTTTCTTTTTTTTCTTTTTCCCCTACCCCTAGATCTGGAGCTGCCTGCCCAGCAACTCAACTTGCTAAAAGCCTGGGAGCAGGCTGAGTTCTGGCTGCCAGCTCTGCTGTCCCATATGGTGCTCCTCAGGATGGCAGTGCCTGCTCCATTTCACACAAAGCACAAACATTTTCTCTGCTAAATGCAGTGAGCTGTTCTCCATCCAGCTCTAATGTGAACTCCTTCGAGCTGCAGAAGCTTCTTACTGCTGGTTATTGTGCAGCTGAAGCATTTGTGTGCTCCAGAGATGCCTTTAGAAACTGCTGCTGAGCTAAGTGACCAGACCAGAGCAGCTTCTGAGGGCTGAAGGGATGCTCAGTGCTGCTTTGAATTCTTCCAAGCTTCCTTTTCCATGTGATAAACATCAAACTGTTTATTGCAAAATCTTTTGGGTGGTGGTTTCTGTTTTTTTTTTCTTGTAAGCACAAACTGGCTCTACCTGGAGGCTCTGCAGAGGGACAACAGCCTCCACCCCTCTCCAGTGCTTGTTCTGTTTACAGAGGAGCATCAGAGAGTCACGGAAGAGCTTTGGTTGGAAAAGACCTTTAAGAGTCATAGAATGGGTTGGGTTGGAAGGGACCTTAAAGCTCATCCAGTTTGAACACCCCTGCCATGGGCAGGGACACCTCCCACCAGCCCAGGGTGCTCAAGGCTCCATCCAAGCTGGCCTCAACACCTGCAGGCAGGGAGCATCCACAGCCTCCCTGGGCAGCCTGTGCCAGTGTCTCCCCACCCTCACTCTCAAGAATTTCTTCCTAATCTCCAGCCTGCCCTCTTCCATCTTAAAACTCTTCCCTCTCATCACTCTAGGCCCTACCAGATCCTCATCCATTCTCTAACTGTACCAAGTCTGGTGCTAAACCCTGTCCCTCAGCACCACATCTCTGCCCCTTTTAAATCAAGATCCCACAAATCCCAGCAGCTGCTCTTCTGTCCCTGGTTTTTTGTTTTTTTTCCCTCCTCCAGGAGTTCAAGCACCTTGCAAACATGAAATGCTGCAGAAGGCTCAAAGAGTAAAAGAGAATAAGGACAGACTCAGACCTTCATTTTCCTCTGCTCGAAATTGGCCAAGCCTGGCCACTCCCTGCCTTTCTCCTCATGCATTCTCATCTCAGAAACATCCAGGAGAAAGAAATTAAAAGCAACCAGAGAGAAAAAAGTCTCCTTTCCTGAGGCTCTAGCAGTGAGCATGGGTCTGTTATGCTCCCCACATGCTGCTATAACTCAGGCAGATACCTTCTGTGCCCCTGCTGCTCTGGCTGGGCTTAGCTGCTGAATGTGCTGGGTCAGCCATGCCACAGTGCACAGTTAGCAGCTCCAGAGCAGGCAGTGAAGGTTTGCTGCAGCCAGCAGGTGAAATGGGGAAGGAAACGACTGAGCTCTGTGTCCTTGTTAAGTGAGGTGAGAGGTGATGGTGTTGATGACTGTGGGCTGGGAAACCACACTTGGACCTCTTTGGGTTTACTCTTTTGATTAAGGATGAAGTGAGCTTAGAAGTAACCCTGTGGACAAGGGTCATAGCATCACAGAATCAGCCAGGAAGAGACCTCAAAGATCCTATCCAACCTCTCACCCAACCCTA
>VWYK01003015.1:10580-28944 GCA_013399775.1 Semnornis frantzii
TTTTTTTTGTCTGATAATTTAGGCTAAAGATGTGAAGTTTTAATGTGCCACTGGATTTTTAGGCTTGCAAAAAATCTTTACAACAGGAGTTGCTATAAAACTTGTGGGTTGGTTTTTTTGTTTGTTTTGTTTTATTTTAGGACTTGAGCTTATTCCATATTGTATTAATTTGGAAAGAAGGTTTATGTGACTTGAGCTACTATGGGGAGAGCTTAAATGACTCAGCACTCATTTCTCTTAGCTCTTTTCTTTTGGGAAATCAGTGTTAAGTTAGATTAAAACAGCCACTGTAACTGGAATGAATCTATGGGCAGGAGCAAAATGGTTTTTGGGGGTTGCGTTGGTTTTTGTTTTTCTCTGAAGATCAAAAGTAAAAAGATCTGAACTCCAAGTGCTCTGGAAAATTAGTGGTTTGGCTTGGGGGTTGGTTGTTTTTGGTTTTTTGTTTTTTTTTTTGTTTTATTTTGTTTTGGTATTTTTCAGATGATGGCCCCTCCTTACCTACAAGGCAAAATGAAGAATTTCGGCCTTTCATTAGAAGGCTCCCAGAGTTTAAATTCTGGTGAGTGGATCCATCTGTCCATGCTCTGGTTTGGATAAAAATAACCCAGAAAATTCTGCATCAAATTAGAGGTAGCTGAGCTCGAAGGATTAATTGTTCCTATTGTTTTTAAGGCACTCTGCCACTAAAGGAATCCTGGTTGCTATGGCATGTACATTCTTCGAGGCTTTCAACGTTCCTGTTTTTTGGCCCATTCTTGTGATGTACTTCATTATGCTATTTTGTATCACTATGAAGAGGCAAATCAAGGTAACTTTCAAGAACAGCTGATGGTATTTGTGATTCATAGATGGGTTAGGTTGGAAGAGACCTTGGAGATAGTTTAGTTCCAACCTCCCACTAGCCCACATTGCTGAAGGCCTCATCCTACCTGGCCTTGAACACCTCCAGGGAGGGAGCACTGACAGCCTCTCTGAGCAACCTGTGGCAGTGTCTCCCCACCCTCACTGAAACGAATTTCTTCCTAATCTCCAGTCCAAATCTCCCATCCTCAAGCTTCATTCCCTCTTGTCCTATCACTCCCAGCCCTTGTCAGAAGTCCCTCCCCGGCTCTCCTGTAGCTCCTTCAGGTACTGGAAGGCTGCTTTAAGGTCTCCCTGGAGCCTTCTGTAAGCTGAACAGCTCCAACTGTCACAGCCTGTCTCTGCAGAGGAGGTTCTCCAGGCCCCCCACCAGCTTTGTGGCCTCCTCTGGAGCTGTTCCAGCAGTTCTATGTCCCTCTTACACTGGAGGCACCAGAACTGGAGGCAGTGCTGCAGGTGAGGTCTCAGCAGAGCAGAGGCAGAATCCCCCCAATGTGCTGCTGCCCTTCCTGCTCTAGATGGAGCCCAGCACAGTGCTGCCTGCTGGGCTGCCAGTGACCATTGCTGGCTCATGGGGAATTTGTACACTCACAAGTCCTTCTCCACACTGCTCTCAAGCCCCTCCTCAGCCAGCCTGGATTTGTGCTTGGGATTGTCCTGACCCAGATGCAGGACCTTGCACTTGGCCTTTACAAGGTTTGGCTGGTACCCCAGTTCAGGTGTAACTTGTGTGTGATCAGCTATTTTTTTACCATCACACTGCTGGAGAGCTCTCTAGAGGACTTTGTCATTTATAATGTGTATTGTAAAACATCTCATTAAATATTAGGTAAGCTTCTTACCTCAGAAATGAATCTTTTCTCTTTCCAGCACATGATCAAGTACAGATATATACCCTTCACACATGGCAAGAGGAAATACAAAGGGAAAGAAGACGTGGGAAAGACCTTTGCCAGCTAGAAGATGCAATCCACCTGTTGACCAATTTTACTTCTAACTAAAAGGAACGATTTTGAGCCATTGTAACAATGCCTTTTTGCTTCATAAAAAAAAAATAATTATTAATGGAGTGGTGACAAAGCAGTTGAATTTTTCATTTTAAGAGGATCTTGCTATTTTTACCTGAAATATCAGTTTCTTGAAGGAACTGGCATTCTAACCACATTGCATTGAGTCGATTGTCTTTTGTAAGAGGCTGGAGAAACTATAGATAATCCCATGGATTTGGGATAATGTATTCCTTTCAATATCCATTGCACTGGTGAGATGAATGGCTTAGGGTCTGGATATTTTTACAGTTTTCTCCTGCTCAGTATGACCCTGAAGTGCTGTGCACATGTGTGGAGGAAAGATGTCAGGTGGCACACGCGATGCTGTTTTCTGCTTCATGGCCGTGTGCTGGTTCCATAGGAAAATTCAGTAGACCTAAATAGATGCAGAACTTAAGGCAGTTTCCTAAATGCATGGCATTACTGAGTTATAACCAGACAAATACAGGTAGGAAAAAGAATTCTACTCAATGAAGGGGTTTGCAGTAGGGGAGCAATACTCAGAGCTTCTGAAGTAACTCAGTTGTGTTGGGTTTCAATGCCAGTTTCACCATTCCAACTCCTAGCAGATGCTAAATTGGGCTCTTTGCTCATGACTCAAAACTTCCTTCAAACTCTTACCACAATTCCTCTGAGGACCTGGAATTATAAAAAAAAAATATATATATTTTAATTGTTACTAGTTGGAGTTTCTTTCATACTTAAGTGTTTCTTGGTTAATTTAAGCTGACTTGATGGCAGCCCCTTTCAGAATATACCCAAGCTGGCCATAGCAGACAAGTGGTGTGGGATTTAACAGAGCTTTTTGTTTTCTATGGGGAAGGAGGAAAAAACCCACAACCATAAAACAACAAAAGCAAAGATAAATGACCTGCATGTAAACTTTTTCATGTGATGAAACTGCAGTTTTACTAAGTGACTTTTTAATTCCAAAATTTATTAAAAGACAGTGTACCCCTTTACTTGTTCTCTATCTTTATACACATACATTGGTCTAACAGTGTTCATGGCTCCTGTTCAATGGTGGTTACCTTCAATTTACCTTCATGCAATGCCTTTTTCAACTCTTCAGAGAGCATTTCCTTGCAGGAAGTAGAAAAAGAGTAGCTCTTGAAGATTCTGGATGGAGAATAGTGACAATTTCAACAGACACCTAACTGGAAAATGTATGTAAGAACCCATTCATCTGATTCTGTCAGTTGGAGTCATTATGGAGCTCTGGAATTCAGCCTTCAGTAATCCTGGGAGAATGAGAGGCAGATTTAGTTTGCACTGTCCTGTTTGATTTTTGCTTGTTTGCATGTGTTTGCTTTATTAGCAGTGTGGAAACCAGTCCTGTCCAGATTGACAGTGCTGGAAATGTAGGTATCCAGGAAGGGCTTTAGAAAAGTGCCACTCCTGGATGCTTGCAGTCTGTTGGCTAAAAATCTGAGAGCCCTCACCTGGAGAAACTATCTTGAGGTTTGCTGCAGTTTCTGAATAACATGAGCAAATTAAGAGGGGGAAAAGATGTTTATTGTGTTTATTCATACTAAAACTGCAAGTGGGGTGACTCCTACTAAACAATAAGAGTGTTAAGGACATCCATTGCAGATCAGACATTGTTACCTCCACTTCATTTTGAACTTTAGTGGCAGTGTGAGATTAATGCCTGCTCATTCTTTGGCATAGATGCTCTGCATTCAGTGGGATTAACAGTTCTTGGTATGGATTGTAGATGGTGGTGGGACCATGTGTAGTTCCCTAGCTGACTCTCAGCATGCAGTGGCTGAACAATTTTGATGGTATTTTGTTAGTTTGCTCTATTTTTATCACTTAGGAGTGCTAAAAATAAATTAGCCATATGGAATGCATGAAAAACTTGGCTTGACAACTTCACAGCTATTTCCCAGTCATCCACTGCTTCCTTTTTGATTTTATGTGCACCTAAATGTTTATCTTACTGTTTCCTTTGTAAGATGGTCACAGTGGTTTCCCAAGGTGGTCATGTTTTGCTCTGTGACATGGACTGGTTTTCCTCCACTGTTGCCTTGACAGTTTTCAATAGATGAGGGATGCCTGAAAGTTTTCTGGTGTATATTGTAGCTCTGAAAATTACTTCTGTACAGTAATAGTGAAGTGTTCACAGTTACCAGCAACTATTTTTTATTCCATTTATAGACAGATGAAAAGTTAAACTGATTCTATTGGGATTTTTATGGTAGCACTTGAACTGTAAACCAGCTACCCAGGATCTCTGCAGCACAAATAACCATCTCAAAAGAAGTGCTCTTACAGCAGCACACCTCCCACTGCCACCCTGCATCCATGTTCAGTGCCATTTATGAAAGATTTATAGAAACTGGAACTGAGGATCCACAGGATGGATATTCTCTGGCTTCTTCTCCCCATCTGTATTTGAAGAATACAAATAAATTCATCTTGTACATTTTCTGTCATGCAAGAATGAGAAGATATGTTAACATCTAACAATCTTTTTCCCTACTGCTCTGAACACTTCTATAACTGAACTAATAACTTAGGGAACTTGAACATGCCAAAATAGAGCTCCACATGCTGTGGAACCCCTCCTCCTTTAAAATATTGGCTTAGCTGAGAGAACCCTTACTGCCACACTGGCTGAGCTGAGAGAGCCTTTACTGCCACACTGGCTGAGCTGAGAGAGCCTTTACTGCCACACTGGCTGAGCTGAGAGAGCCTTTACTGCCACACTGGCTGAGCTGAGAGAGCCTTTACTGCCACACTGGCTGAGCTGAGAGAGCCTTTACTGCCACACTGGCTGAGCTGAGAGAGCCTTTACTGCCACACTGGCTGAGCTGAGAGAGACTTTACTGCCACACTGGCTGAGCTGGGAGAACCCTTACTGCCACACTGGCTGAGCTGAGAGAACCCTTACTGCCACACTGGCTGAGCTGAGAGAGCCTTTACTGCCACACTGGCTGAGCTGAGAGAGCCTTTACTGCCACACTGGCTTAGCTGAGAGAGCCTTTACTGCCACACTGGCTGAGCTGGGAGAGCTTTTACTGCCATAAAGAGCAGAGGAGTTCTGGTGGCTGTCGTCAGCATATTCCCCAGGCTGTGGGAAACACCACACTGATCTTCAGCTGTGTTACAAAGCTGATGTTATATCATTGAGCTGGGTTTCTATTAGTGTACATCCTTGGGCTCTTTTGAAGCACCACTTGCTGCACTGCTCTAGTCTAAATGTCTACACTGTTTGATGAAAACTCTTAGTATCTAACAGCAGAGGAGCTCTGAGTTTGGAAGCTGAATGTAACATGCTTGGTGTCAAGCAGTCTGCATTGCTGTGTTTCCTTTTGTTCTTTTGATCTAAGGGAAATTCAGTTTGTCAAATCAAGGAGAGGTGCTTTAGTGTGAACCTTGTTATGCAAATAGCATTGTACATGACACACTTGCCACCAGATCTCCTGCTGCAGCTCACTTAAAGACTTGTGGGCACCTTCTGTCCTTCTGCCCTACAGCATGGGCTCTTTATGTTACAGGAGAGAGGGTCTGAGAAGTGGCACAGTTTTACTTGTACCTTAAGCATGCTGCAAAAAGGTGGAAGACTTCCTCTCTACATTTCCATGTAGAGAATGAAAACCTGATTTATATTGTTCATTGTCCAAAGGGAAGGAAATAACTCCACTTGTGGTTAGCACTTTTCATAGAGGCATTTTCAGTATGGTTAAGAGTCATGTTAGAAAGGTTAAAAGCAGAAATGGATTTATTCTGTAAACCAGGAATGAAGTGCCACCTTGCACAGGCAGTCACCAGCTTTAGAATAAAGTCTTTTTCTTGGACTGAGTCAAGCTGTATGACAACTTCATAAAGACTCTTGAGAGCTGAGCTCCTTGTCATGAAATGTTGTTTCTTTTACAGTTGGTAATGGCGTAGGTAGATCAGTTTCTGAGGATGAAACTTCTCTCTGCAGAGTGGACATTCTGTCTACAAAAAGACAAGACATTAGACAGATGTACTAAATTGTTGTATTTCAAAGTCTAAAAAGGACCAAATAGAACTGTTTAGCTAATGACAGGAAATAATCCACTTCCCTAATTAAAACCCTCTGTATTTTCTGTCCTATTTGTGGTGCAAGCTTAACCAGGTGAAGCACTGGAAACTAGCCCAAAGGAACTTGAGGAGTGCTCAAAAACTGGATGGATGTTTAACAACAGTTCTTTTGGGGTGTGTTTGGCTGGGTTTTTAATCCAGGTCCTGCTTCATTTTGCTAACAAGTGGGATCAGAAAAAAAGAGTTAGAGCCAGTATGAGGAAACATTTATGTACACTAGAGGTAGCACATAAAAGTCAGTGACTGTGTGTTATAAGATGCTTTTAGTTCTCTAAAGTGGAGCTCTTTGTTTTCTGTCTTTGCTTGGTGAATCCAAAGGATTTATTAGGTCAGCAGGTGTCAAAAGACTGTCACTAAAATGGCAACCTTAAGAAAAACCTAGATAAAGTCTCTGTATCTGAAACAAAGTATCCTGAACCATGGACATTGAACACTCTTTGAGTAGTAAATTAGTCACCAAGCTCTTAAGGGCAAAGGTGCAGTTAGTGAATGGATGTTTTCAGCTCTGAAATCTAAGTCATTTTTTGTCCTGTCTACATCTGAGACAGCTTTAGAGTTGACAACAATGCAAAAACTGCCCTAATATGGTCTCTTAAGGAGGTCTTGCCACCTCCCAGCTGTGTATTGCTGTGGATTTGCACATTCAGCTGAAACTTGGTACCATTTGCTGCCTCCATTACTTTTCTCTGCAGAACCACACAGCTGATAAGCTGGAAAACGCTGGAGGGTTTGTTAGGCAAACTATGTTTGTTTTATGAAGAGATTAAATGGAGCTGACTATCCAACACCTACTTTCACAACCTTGGAAAACACATCTGAATAGTTCAGTAGATGATCCCTCTTTCCCTGCAGCTAGATGAAAGCTTCTAGCACAGCTTCTGGCAGCATTTGGGCAAGACTGATGAACAGTATTTAGGTCTTCATAAGCAGATCTGAAGTGACTCTTGATGTTGTCAGGAAGGCAGGAGCTCATTGCAAGCTGCATTCTAGATGGTGTCTGCAAATGGTGTACCTGTTGTAGAACTTAACAGCTTGCATAGATATAACCCTGGGGTATTGACATACAGACCTTTGGCCAGGCCAATTTTAGCATCAAGATGAATTTTAGATCTTAGGCAGATTCTCTGAGAATTTGTATTTGCTCAATTCTGTTCCACCACAGCCAAAACAGGATCTGTGTAGGAAAATGTAAGTAGATCACCCCATTTATTTCTAAACTAGCTGCAGTAATATATCAGTTTTGTAGCACAAACATGGCCTCTGGAGCACAGGTTTTCTTTGCAAGCAACACTGGATGCCTTCTTCCTGGCAAGCAGTTTTCAACTCTTTAGAGAAAATAAATGGACAATATCTTACTCCACAGTTCCTGTTATATTTCATCAGTCCAGAGCAAAATCCAGGTTTAAAATGCCATGCACAAAAGCTTGCTCAGTTTACTTGTAACTTATTTATTCCTTTATGCTGGAAAGCAGCTGAAGAAAGCTTCAGAACATTTCACCCTTTTTGTTGTTTCTTTGCAGTCAGAATTGCAGCCTACATCTGTAGAGAAAGGAATTACCTCCATGTCTGATTTCCACAGAGGCCCAATTGCATTTCAGTGCTTGAGACAGAACCCTGCTCACCTTTATCTCACCTCTAATGCAGTCATTTAATAAAATCTATAGGTCCTGGCAAACTCTGGTGTGGGGATTTTGGGTCCCCTAGTGTGAAAAAAAGGGGTTTACCTCAACACCCAGGCTGACAGCTATTTTCAGGTAGAAATGTCATCATGTTTACCCCTTCCAGGCTGTCCTTCAGTACTTACTCTGGTGTTACACCACTCAGTGATACATTCCCAGCAGAAGAGGTGACCACAGGGTGTGGCTGTTGTGTGTCTCCGTTCCTCCAAACACAAAGTGCAGCGGGAGTGGTGCCCAGCAGTTTTTTCCATGGTCATATTTCTAATTAACAAGGGAGGGATTTTATTTAGCATGCTTGTAAGAAATATTTGATAACACAACCTTAAAAGTAAAACCCTTCTGCAAGTGTTAACCCTGCTTGTGAAGGTCTCAACACAAAATCAAGGGATGAAATCAAAGAGATGCTTAAAACTGTGAGGGATGCATCTTCATGTTGCATTAGCGCAGGTTCTAAGTTAACTCAAAGCATCCCTGCAGTGTGCTCCCCGTTCCTGAAAGCTATTCCATTTCCCACCACTGCCTCCACCTCTTTCCTAGGAAATAAACAACCATCATACTTCTGATGAGGCAGGCTGCGGTGCAGTTTCCAGTCCTGCCTCGCTCTCTGCTTCTGTTTGAAGCTGTACAGCTGCACCCCAAGTGTCAGAAGAAGATGCAAGACTGAGATTATTCCGAGGAACCTGTAACTTGACCGAATGCTCTGATCCTCTCCTCGCAGTCCTCCGAAACGCAGCTACAGAAGTCACAGAAAGAGGTGCTTTGTTACTGCAAGTTTATCAAACTATGCCTCCTCTCCCCCACTCTGTAAACTCTTGCTTTGGGATTCTCATTTCTGTCCAAGAATTGGCATGCTTCTAGGATTTACCAATTTGCTGTCTCTCAGGTGTCCTCATTCAGACAGGCTACACTCAACTGCCGTTTGTGCCGGGATCAGCTATCCCAAGCTGTCTGCCCATCAGACTTGTTGCATTGATCTGTTTGGGTTTGTTTTGTAGCTCTGAGCAAGCAATCAGGCATCTCTTTGCCACATGGATGCTGGGAGTTCCTAAAGAGTCTTGTGTCTTTACACATTTCTGGGCCAGTGGCTGATGTTTTTTGGAAAGATACTGAAAAGATCATGTGAAATGGAGCTCTTCAGCTACAAAATGGATCAAAACCTCTACCCACTTGTTTTCAAAACTGTATTTAAGTATTTCCCATGGATTTCTTAAGACACTTCTCACTTTCTGTGTATGTGTAGAAGACAGACTGGACCAGACCGCAAAGTTACAAAGGGTATCAACTTCGTGCAGTTCAGTCACACTTCTTAGCTATGGCCTTTTGGCTACAGGGATTCAGAACCCTTCTATGCAGTATTTAAACCTCTCCCTCTCACCCAGTCTGCTCTGCCCATATTATAGTCAGCTACAGCCAAATTTTACACAAGTGCTATACCAAAAGAGGCCAAAATACTGCAGTGGACACTATCTTCAAACAAAAAGACATCCACTTACATATGAGATTCCTGCAATTCTTTTGGACAGGTGATAGAAAGTGCCACTCATGTAGAACATTGCTAGGTGCAGCCGGTGAAGCAAAGGGATGCATTGCTTAAGGACATGCACAACTTGGAGGCCTCTTTTCTTCTGCTCTTCTGTAAGCTCCCCAACTTGTTTCTGCATCCAGTTTCGTATTAAGGTCCTACTGGACAAGCCACGTGCTGAGGTGCTCTGCAAGGTGCTCTGCAAGGAGCAGGCTGCCTGCAGCTCATGCTCCAGATGCAGCAGTCCCTTTTCTAAGCAATAGGGTAGCAGAGTGTGAAGAGCAATGAAGACAGCTCGCCTAAGAAAGGAAGGAACCCGTTTCTTGGTTGAGTCAACTTGAACAATGTTGACATACTCTTCACCAAGGGTCTGATAACCTGACAGAAAACAAAAAGGGTAAGATGCCAGTGGCAGTGTCATTCTCTGCGTGGTTGAGCAGTGGTGACAGGCTGTTCTGGGCAGAACTTAACAGGTTTTGGAGTTTCAAACATAGCTGCATTTTTGGTGTTGAATGAAGTGTTTACTTCAGCATCTGCAGCATTGCTATCTGCAGTGGTTTTAGGCTTCAAGCAGGAGTAGTTCTTCAGAGTCTTATGCACTCCTTTTTAAAAACACTTTTTGCTTTTGAACAAGTATCAGGGTTGATAAACTGCTGCATTCAAACTCAACATTTGAACAACTTAGTTGCTTCATATTTAATGAAAGGCATTTATAGAAAACCAAACCAAACAACTCCCTACAGGAAAAAAAATCACTATCAAGCAACATTATTCCAGTTGGCAGTCACCAACAAGCAGGAGCTGCCGGAGGGCAGACAGCTCGTTCATCACACTGTTAGCAAAAGTGCTTAATGGAAATTACCTGACAACGTGGTCAGGACGAAGTAGGCAACGTCAGAAAGCAGTTCAATCTCTTTCCTCCATTCCATCCACTTCTTGGCACCTACGGGATGAGAATCATAGAAGCGTTGCAGTGACTGATGTTAAATTTCACGCAGATCCAAGCCCTCCTCCAGGAATCTCTCCCAGACACCCCAGGTCTGGGTGAGCATCCCCGCGACGGCTCGTTCCACCTCCCTCACCCCACTGAAGAG
This sequence comes from Semnornis frantzii, assembly GCA_013399775.1. Classification (NCBI taxonomy): domain Eukaryota; kingdom Metazoa; phylum Chordata; class Aves; order Piciformes; family Ramphastidae; genus Semnornis; species Semnornis frantzii. The sequence continues at coordinate 20,863 of VWYK01003015.1, forward strand.
CAGTGCGGCAGCAGGGAGCTGGTGGGTCCGAAGCCACCGTCGGATTTCAGGCCGCTCATCGCGTCCCTGCCATCCCGCCTGCACACAACGCCGAGCCCGGCGGCCCTAGCCCCTCGAACCCTCCTCGAGAAGCGTTACCCGCGAGGCTGTGTAGCGCGGAGCCGGCCCCGCTCCGCAGCCCGCTGCGGTACAGTTCATCCTTCTGGCAGCAGCGCACCAGCCGCGCCGGCCCCGCCGGCTCCAGCGCCATGGCTGCGCTCGGCAGCGGCGACTCCCGCGGCGCGGCGAGATGACGTCATGACGGCGGTGGGCGGGCGGCTGAGGCCGTGTGGTGTCGCCCTTGGGCTGTGCTGCTGGGCGCGGGAAGCGCTGGTGGGGTTTGGGGCCTCTTGTTAGGAGCGGTCCGAAGCTATTCAGACTGTGACAGTGCCCCAGCTGAAGACTGAGGCGGGAACCGCCGTTGTGGCTTGGGGGTGCCTGTCAGGAGTGGTCCGAAGCTGTTCGAACCGTGACAGTGCCCCAGCTGGAAGGAGACTGAGGAGGGATCTCCTGGATCATAACTATCTAGAGGGCGAGTGTCAGGAGGATGGAGGCAAGAATTTTCTGTGGCGCCCAGTGACAGGACGAGGCGCAAAGGACACAAATTGGAACACTCCAGGTTCCACCTAAAAAGAATGGGGGGAGAATTCACTCTGAGGGTAGCAGAGCGCTGGAGCAGGCTGCCCAGAGAGGCTGTGGGGTCTCCTTTGGAGAATTACACACACACACACACACCCTCTGGCTGTGTTCCTGGGTGATTTACTCCAGGTGACCCAGCTGTAGCAGGGGAGTTTGGCTAAATTGTCTTTAGAGGTCACTTCCATCCACCACCATCCTGTAAAGGATCCAGCCTGGAGCTGTTTGTCCCCCGAGTACCCATCTGTGGCAGCTGGATGGCTTCCTTTTGTGGTTAATTCCTGGTGAAAGGTGAGATTTGGAGAGGAAGAGATGAGTGAACACAAGGATGAAGACCTCAGTCATAAATGTTGCTAGTTGCTGGTTTGTTTGGGGAGCTGAGGTTGGCTCTTGTGTAGTGACTTCTTGTCACGAGCCTTATGGGCTTCTTAGAATCATAGAATCAGTCAGGGTTGGAAGGGACCACAAGAACCAGCCAGTTCCAATCCCCGTGCCATGGACAGGGACACTTCACACTAGATCAGGCTGGCCACAGCCTCATCCAGCCTGGCCTTAAACACCTCCAGGGATGAGGCTTCCACCACCTCCCTGGGCATCCTCTTCCAGGCTCTCATCATTCTCATGGTGAAGAACTTCTTGATGGAGACAGCCCAAACCCTAGCCGTGGGGACATATTTGGTTTTGGCAAAATGTGTTTTCTTAGCAGACTTTAAAGGTATACAGCTGTAAATTCAGGTTTATAATGCTTATGTGCAGGGGAAGCTTAGAAAATTCTGCCCAAACTGCTTTCACCTGGATTAAAATAGGTGTTTCCCAGAGGAGTTTGCAGAGTAATATTGCAATAATGATGTGAAGGAGTTGGAAATGCAGCCTACAAACAAACCAACCCAAGTAAATTTGGTATTTGTAGTCCTTTTAGTTTTCAGTAGGCCTTCATTAGCCACACAGTTTTGTGAGATCAGAGTTCTCATTCAACTGCACCAAAAGTTGTCAGTGATAAATAAAGCTGTGATGAATCCTGCAGGTAACACACTCCTCTATCCTTCTTGCTCCAGGTGCATCTGAAATTTTTGTCTGCTAGCATATGGAAGGATGTGGAGCAAGTTAGAATGGAAATTGTTCAGTCTGTAGCTATTAAAATCAATGCAACCGAGGAAAAATACTCGAACGTTGTCTTCAGTGAGGCAGCAGAGGGAGCACCTGCCTAAGAAAATACTCCGTGAGAAGAGGCATAGGGAATAGGAAACTTGCAGATGTAGTCTGCACCTCTCATTTAGAGCTTGAGGTATCACGGTGATCTGATATGTCCCAAGTTAAGAAACTTGAGGCTGCTATACTGAATTAGAGCTTTTTTAAAAAAGGAAATAGAAAACTAAACCGAATTGATCCATTTTTGGATCACTTTTGTCTAGGCTTTCAATTCACCATGGGAAAACTGATTAATATCAGAGGCCCTGGGAATTGTCTCACCACAGAAATATTTGTTGTCACTGCAGCAAGTGCCTCCTGAACGCAGTTTAATGTTTCCACTGGCTGTGATGGGCAGCATCTTCTTGGTCTTGTGGCATTCATAGATTTATGGAATAGTTTAGGTTGGAAGAGACCTTTGTGATTATCCAGTGCCAGGGGCAGGGACACCTTCCGTTAGATCAGGTCCCTCAAAGCCTCATCCAGCCTGGCCTTGAGCACCTCCAGGGAGGGGGCATCCACAACCTCCTTGTGCAACCAGTTCCACTGTCTAACTGTCAAGAATTTCTTCAGTCTAAATCTGCCCTCCTCAAGTTTCAGTCCATTCCCTCTTGTCCTATTATTACCAGCCCTTGTAAAAAAAAGCAGAGAGGCAGAATCCCCTCCTTGTCCTGCTGCTTCGGATGCAGCCCAGAACACAGCTGCCTTCTGGGCTGCCAGCAACCATTGCTGGCTCATGTCCTGTGATTTCCTTCAGCAATGAAAATCTCTCAAATTGACTGCACCTGAGGAAATTGGAACATAAATGTAGGTCAAGTTAGGAGCAGGTGGTGGTATTTGGTTAGAGCTGGTAGCCCAGCTGAGGATGGCATCTGATGGTTGTGAGCAGCTGCTAGAGAAGTTGATGAGAGGACTGGAGATTGTTTCTCGGTGGTGCTCAGCAGGAGATGCACCGTTTACTGCGTGTGCAGGAGAAATGCTTGTTACCATTTTCTTGAAGCAGGTAAACACTTTCTTGTTTTATAGGATGAGACACCGAAGAAGAGGTAGAGATTTCAGTTTTGGGGGGGCTTTTTTGCAAGGAATGTTAGCTGATGAGCACTTCATTGTTAGATGGGAAAGCCCTTACAAAGATGAAGAAAAATGTAGGCTTCTAAAGGACAGGTTTTGATTCCTTAAAATGTTGTTATTTGGGGGTAAATTATCCTTTTTAGTGGAGGCAGTTGTTTGGGTTCTTTTAACAGCACGAAGTACATCCAAAAGTTTTGAGAAGAATGAAGCAATAAACTCCTGAGGTCAGCAGAAGTTTGTGTAACTTATGGGGTTTGTTCCCACTCCTTCATGATAGAAAACCCAGACTGGCCTTAATAAAAGCAGCAAATCCAAGCTGCAAGCGGTTTGCAGTGCCCTGTGATAACTGCTTCAGTTCTGTGTGCATTGTCTTTTCCCTGCATCAAAGTTTTATGGGCTCAGCTCATTAATTATTTACTGAATTACTTTTGAATTCACACGTTAACTCTGCCCTATCACCTAGGGTTCCAGGCTGCTGAGGCTCTGTTCCCACGGATGTTAAAACCTGTATTTAACTCCTCTGGATGCCACCATTTGGGGCAAGCTAAATGGAGTTTGTTGTGTTCTAAAAGTCAAGTTGGTTTGGGGGGTTCTGGTGAGCGTGACATTAAACACACATTCTCCCCTCAAAAGCAGGTGAGTTGTCCAAATCTAGAAAAAAAGGAGAAAAAAAAAATCAAAGTACCTTTTTTTGTTTGTTTTGAGCTGAGGTGATGCCATCATGTCAAATAACTTCTCTATTCTGGGTTGGCAACTTTCATGTGGTATTACTGAGAACTGACCTCTGGTTTAGTTAGCTGCTTGCTTGCACTGAAAGCTGCAGGTAAGAGCAGGACAGAACTTTGTTTCCACCTCTCATGCCTTGTAACTGATTCTTGTGGTTGCATTCTCCATCTCTTGAATTGTTTAGGCAGCTGCTGTCTTTCACAGGAGCACTTGCACTGACGTGTGTGTGTGTGTAGCAGTGATGATATGCTCATACTTCTTTTATGGCACTAAACCACATCATAAACCAATGTCATGGTCTCTGCTTAGGAGATGGGGTAAATTGGGACACGAGGAGGTGATGTGACATGGAGCAACCAGTGAATTGGAAGTACTTTTTATCCAGTGTCCTGTCTCCTGCACCAAGCAGCTTTGGGTTGCACTGCAAGAAGAATAATTCTTCTACTTTGTGTTCTGATTGATATTGGCAACAGCAGGGAAATGCCACTTCTGTTAAAATGCAGCTGCTGTGTTTTGCTGAAGCTTTTGCAAAACAAATTTCTGTGCAGACTTTATCCCCATTGCATTCTTCTCCACTTTTCCTTCTAACAGACCTGATAAGGGAGTGAATTGCTTCACTGACGGTAACAGAAGGGAGTCCAAACCATAAACCAAAAGGGGTGCACTGTAATGATTAACTTTTCCTCCCACACGTTGCTCCTCTGTGTGTTATTAAATATGGTTTTGCCTCTGTTCAGATAGAAGAGGTTTGGAGGGCAGCTTTCAGACAGGGCAACGGGCAGATGTTTCAGTTTCCAACCTGAAGAACAGGTTCGGCAGATGGAAAAGGAACGAAATGTCTGTTCGGGATTGTTACCACCCTCTGATTCCTTTTGCCTCCTCCCACTTTGAACTTGTTACCCTGGAGCTGAACTGTTTGAATAAGGACTGTAAGAGCTGCTTTGTGATCAGTGAGCTGAGAGCCTTTAACATGTAAGAGGCGGGGAGGAGCCTTAGCTCAGCCCTTGCAGTTCTCTCTCCTCCTTGATTGTGTTTTTTTTCTGTCACACTGATGAAGGTTCCGATGCACCAGAAGCTGGGACAGTTGGTCTGCACTGCCCAGAGAGGAGAAACAAAGGTGTGTGAGGTTCTGCTTTGCCTTCTGCTTTGTTTTAATTTGCTACTTTCTCTTCCAGGAATCATTTTTACTTCTAACACTTTTGCTCACTCTTAGAAGTTAGCAGCAAATTTGGTAATATCCTGCTGCAGGAATATAGCAAAGCTCCATCATGGCAACAGAGGCTGCCACTATTTTTGCTTTTTCTTCAAGGATGAGAATGGAAGAGCATGATGTGTAATGCTTGGTTTGTTTTGGCCAAACTTTCATTCATAATGTTAGGCAACCTTGGATTTTTGGCTTTTTTTTTCTCTCTCTTTTTTTTTTTTTTTTTGGTATTTGTTTTGGGTTGTAGAGGAGGAATTTTCAGTCCTTTCCTGGCATAAAAATGTGGGTTATGATGGCAGAGATATGATCCAAAATAAGGATGGGCAAATTACTTCTGCTGTATATGCTTCAAATGCCTTGGGCTGCAGAGTTTAAATGTAGGTCTTAAACATACCCCAGTTCCTGAGGGTGATGATTTCTAGGGTTGTGTTTTGGTTCATAGTAGGCAAAAAAAGAAACCAACAACAAAACAGAAGTTGGGTAAGATTCACTGCTGAGTGTGCTAAGTGTGAGAAAGGAAATTGATACCATCCTCAGACTCTAGCTCAAAGTCAAATGACGTCTTTATTGTTAAAAAGAAAGCGTTAAAAGTGTGGTCTGTTAAGAGAGGTTTTCCTGCTCTTACTGAGGATGGAAAAGAACTTTTGCCTGGTAAGATTAGGTATGAAGAACTGTTTAGTCCAAATGAGGGCCAGAGGCTGTGAAGGGAGGTCAGTGACTGCTGCTGGAGTGTGCTGGTTATCTAAATGTGGGCAAGATTACCTGGTGCCATAGTGACTGCTCTCTAGTGAACCCACTGTGAGTGTGTAAAGGGCAGCTGAATAAATGCTCACATGTCCCTGAGCTCTTCAGCAGGTGGGCTTCTTGTCTGCCTTTGGGCACTGAGGGTTCATCAGAGAGCTATAGATATTGTTTGCCATGGCTGTTTTCTTTAACAAGCAAAATGTTTTACCAGACCTTCTCCTGTCATGTGCTTGTGTAATATCAGCCTGTAGCACTGAGTTGCTGATTCTTGCATTTCCTGGCTCTGTTGGGAAGATGAGCTCCTACAATGGGATGTATTTTGATCCTTCCCAGCCCAAAGAATCAATCCTTCTGATCACCTGTCTGAGGTAGGCTAAAGCCAGGAGAACTCTTAACCTGAGCAGTTTTTGTTAGTCTAATCCTTGCATTAGACTTGGAGAGGTAATTTTTTCTCGAGTTCTCCTTGCAAGTCATAGAGATTCTCATCTTACAGAAGCAGAAGTCTTCCAGGGCCACAGGTATGTGGATTAACTCATTGGCAAGTAAATGAGACTTCACTGCAACATCTTGCCTGTAAATTCGTGTGCAACCCATTCTGTTCAGGCTCTGGGGACCACTGCAAGGTTTTGAGTTGCTCCTTGCTTTTGGTTGGTTTTTGTTCTGACCTTGTAAAAAAAAATGGCAACTTTCTAATTTATGGCCAAGTTTATATTACTTTAACTGAAAAGGTTCATGCAGCATTCATAATTTGTGTCATTTGTGCTTAATTAAATGCTACTCCATACTTAGCCTAATTTGTCTGAGAGTATCTACATGAATGTTGCTGCAGGAAGTTCTTCCCAATATGAGAGCTTGCTAATGTTTGCCTGTCACAAAAAGCTGCAGAGGTAAAAGGCTGAAATTGTTATGTGAAGTCTTTATTCTTGCTTAGGAGTAAAAGCTATGGAGTGTGTGGTTCTTCTAAAGTTCTCTATTCCCAGGTTCAGAATGCCTCAACCTTACTTTGGTCTTAAATAACATGTACAGACCACTCAAAGGGGCAAACCTATTTGTGAATTTCACTGGTATCACAGAATGCCAGGTTGGAAGTGACCCCAAGGCCCATCTGGTCCAGCCTTTCCAATTTGTTAGTCCTGTAAATTTGTCTAGAGCTGAGAAAATGACTGTATAAATAAGCTTGATATATAAGAGATAGAAATAAGTCTGGATAATAAGATGATGCTGAAGAGATTTTTTTTTTTTTTTTTGGTGAAGACAGCCTCTCAGTTAGTAAGGGTCACCTGCATTTAGTGCAATGCATTTGTCATGCACCCAGATATCTCAGTTGTGTGTTAGCTAGCTCTAAAATGACCCCCAGCTTCCCATGGCAGACTTAACTCAATCTAATCTTACTACTGATATATTTTCCAGTGTTATGCCTGAATTTTCTTTCATTTGCTTCCACTGCCCTGGCCCTCTTTGTGTTAACCTGAGCTGCTGTTAATACTCTCAGCTCCTGTTGATACTCCCAGCCTCCCTAATGACTGCAAACCTTTCTGCTTGTGGCTAGTTCTTAGTGCCCTGTGTGAAATGGGTAGCAAGTATAAGCCATGCATCCAGCATCAGATGATAGTGAAGAAAAGGTCTCTGTAAGATGAGCCAGGTGAGCCAAGTCTTGTTCCATCCCTGCCCTCTGAGTGTGTGACTACTTAGTGAAACATCTCAGTCCAGTGTTTGCTAGAAGTCACTGTGAAGTTCTGGACTTCCACACTGCTACTCAGAACACAGACACTGAATCTGTAGGAAAATTCCAAACCTTTTATTCATTGTTTAATCTGCCCCCCTTCTGTGGGGGTAGAGTACTTGCCTTCAGCACATGCAAATGCCCAGGGAAGCCATTGGATAGGTACTGGTAGAAGTGCAGGCTGTGACAAATCTTTGCACATGCTTAGGCAGAGCTCTGACTTCCTTCCCTGCTGTTGTACATTGCTGTCTGGCAAGGACCATGCCAGTCTGTGCAGCACTGAGAGATGTTCTGAGTGTAGACATCAGAACCAGCAGGTCTAATGGCACCAGACTCTGAGGACCTGGGTTCTGTGGTTCTGCAGGAGGCATTGATGGAGCAGTGGTATCTGCAGCCCACACTTGGAAAAATTCTTTCATTGTCAAGGAGGAACTGAACCCAAATTCTGAAGTGTTCACTGAAGAGATGAGGAAATGGAGTGGATGGGGACATGTCCATGACATGCAGCCTGAAACATCAACTTCCTCAGGTGCACAATGGCCACAATCAAATATACTTGAGTCAAGTGCATAGATGAGAAGAGCTCTATAAGAAGTTTGCTGCTCTGGTGCTTGGAGCAAGCCTGCAAGCCTTTGGATCTCTGTTGTTAAAGAGCTCACACTTTGATCCATGTGAAACTGGTTTCAAGCAAACATGAGCTAAATATTTTTTTAAAAGGCACTGAAATTAATGTAGAGGTGCAGTTTTCCAT
>VWYK01003017.1:0-56463 GCA_013399775.1 Semnornis frantzii
TTAGCTCAAACCAGCACAAATTTACTTGTGCAGAGTCATGCACCTACATAGAGAGAGCTACTCTGCACAAGTATTCAAGAGGTGCAAATCCAAAATGACATCTTGTTAAAAGGCATAGGATTCATTCTAAACCTCTCAAAACCAACCAAGCCCATGTGGTTGTGTCTTTACAGACAGAGCATTGCAAGGCAGAGGAAATACACAATGTTTACGTGCACACATCCTTGGAGAGTACACATGGAATTCTGCCAAAAGCAAATACTGTCAAACCCCCCCTCCCCAAATCACATCCCTCAGGAACCTAACTGATGAACCTTGACTCTCTATGTTATGAAAATGCTTTTTGCTGTGCTTGGAAATGTAAATCCTCTTCTCTTTCCATGAATCTTTCTTCCTTCACTGCAATGAATGAAATACTAATTTGCAGCTAAAACTCCTTCAGTTATCAAAAAAAAAAAAAAACCCACAAACAAACAAACAAACCCCAACCCAAAACAACAAAACCCCACACCAGAAGTCATTGGTGGTGTCATGGAAAAGTTTATTTATTGCTAAGTTGCTGAACCTCCACAGTATTTGCAAAACAAGCGACTGTGCTGCAACCTGTACCAAAGTGAGGCCTTCCTTCTGTAGCTTCTGCTCTGCCCTCAGAACCTGGCACCAAGGGAGGAGAGGACTGGATGCTTTGGAAAGGGAAGCAAAAGAAGAACATCTGTGGAACTGCTAAAATGGGATATCCGGGGTGTTCAGCCTGGCACTATGCACTGTGCCAGAGGTGGCAGAGGCAGCTACTCCAGACAGAATGGGCTGAAAAGTTTGATGGGAAGCAGCTTTCCATCAAATGACTTAAAAAAAAAAAAAAAAGATTAAAACCCAATATCATTCAGTAAAGTAGTGGAAATATTTTATGCTGGTCCCAGAAAATGAACAATCCTATATGTAAAATAGAAAAAGTCTTAGTTTTCAGATTTTAAAAAACCATAAATCAGAAGGATGGAAACAGTGAGAAGTGTCAGTGAAAAGCTGTTTTCATTGATCTGAAAGGGAGCACAATGAAACCACTGCATTGCTTTAGGGACAGTAAGTAAGCCAGCAAGGATGATCATTCAATACACAGAATCATAGAATGGAGGGATTGGAAGGGTCCTCTGGAGATCATCAAGTCAAACTCTCCAGTCAAAGCAGAACCACCTAGGGCAGGCCACACTGAAACACTTCCCACATGAGACTGGATCCCCCACAGTCTCGAACACAAGTGTGCAAGAGAAGGTAAGTGCAGAGATGTTAGATTATGCTCATTCAGACTGGATGTGAGGAGGAAGTTCTTCCTCATGAGAGTGGTGAAACCCTGGAATGGGTTGCACAGGGAGATGGTTGAGGCCACATCCCTGGAGGTGTTTAAGGCCAGGCTGGATGAGGCTGTGGGCAGCCTGATCTAGTGTGAGGTGTCCCTGCCCATGGCAGGGGGGTTGGAGCTGGATGGTCCTTGTGGTCCCTTCCAACCCTGACTGATTTTATGATTCTATGATTCTAATATGGAAGTGATGAGAAACAGACAAAATGAGCCTGCAGAGAGTCAGAGGGGGGACAGGGTGGAATATTCCTGCTAGCTGCATGGATGGTGGCAAGAGCAGCACCGTGGTGAAAATGTGGGCAAGTGTGGGCAGCATGTGGGTAAGGATTCGTACCTCAGGTAAGCCAAGTTCCTGCCCTGCTGACATTTGTTTCTAGCTGTGAAAAAGATGAAAGATGAGATTTTATTCTCAGACAAATCGATCCCAGTCATGGCACTGGGCTGCATGTGTGTAGCTGCCGCAGCACAGCACATCCTGATCTGTTGGGAAGATGTTTCAGAGAGAACAAAAGTCAGGATCATTCCAAAAAGAGTGATAAAAAAGAGCCTCTGATGAGATATGTCCTGTCTGGTCTCAGCTGGGCTGAGTCCAAGGAACTCCCATACAGCCCAGGAGCAACAGCTTTTACCTATGCACATGCTCTGAGCCGAGTAACATCAATTATGCCATAGAATCACTGAATGGGTTGGGTTGGGTTGAGAGGGACCTAGAGATCAGTTCCAACCCACCTGCCATGGGCACCTTCCACTAGAACTTTTATATATATATGTGTGTGTGTGTGTGTGTGTGTGTGTAAATATATATTAAAAATCAATCTCTATTTTTATATAAACCCGGATATACTATATGTAACTCTATACAACTGCTCTGTAGAATTGTCCTCCCCTCACTGCAAGGTGCCTTCCAACCCATGGTTCTATGAAGTGATAGGAGGGGAGGCTGAGAGTGGTGCTGGAGAGGGATCCTACATCTGTAGGATGAGAAGAAGACGAGAAGATGAGAAGAAGATGAGAAAAAACGAAACGAAACAAATCAAAACAACCCCTCCCCAAACTACCACGAAAGGGAGCACAGTGCAACAGGTACAGAATGAGGATTATTTGTCACAGACCCATGTTGCACAGATGCGTGCCCAGGGTCAAAGACCAGGCAGATGAACCCCTCCAGCCGCGGGCAGGGCTCATCCCCGGCTCTGCCTGCCCACCTCCTTCTGCAGAGCATCTCCTGGGAGAGGGAAACACTTTCGTACAGAGGGCTAAGAGGCGAGGGCTGGCTGCCAAATTTACTTTCCTTTGACTCTCTCGGATCGGCTGCGAGGGAAGGACTGAAGAAACTCTTCAGGAACTCAACGGAAAATGTAGCTCCGCTTTTGGGAGAGAGCAGCAGCGGCCGCGAGAAGAGGAGGGCAGGAGGGGAAGGGCAGCAAGCCGAAGGCACCCCGGAGCCCACCTGCCCAGCCCGGGGGAGCGAAGCCCCTGCCCGTGCGGCTGCTCGCCCAGCCCGGGGGAGCGGAGCCCCTGCCCGTGAGGCTGCTCGCCCAGCCCGGGGGAGCGGAGCCCCTGCCCGTGAGGCTGCTCGCCCAGCCCGGGGATCGCATCCACCCCCGGCCGGCCCCCTCCGTCCCGCGGCGCTGCTCGCCGCTCTGGCAGAGCAGCCCGGAGCGGAGGGAGGGTGTGCGGCAGGCTCCTCCAGCCTCCTGTGGCTCCTGGAGGGGCTCGGCGGCTGCCAGGGCTCTCTGCTGTCCGAAGACAAGTTGTGGGACGTGCAGAGGGTTCGGCGCAGGCAGCAGACGATGACTGCCCGGAGCGGAGAGCACTCATCCTCTGCACGGCTCTGCCTCGCCCTCGGCGCCTTTGGGCTGGCGTTGCTGGGGAACGTGTCCTGGGCTGTCCCCATGGACGATCAGGATTATTACCTGCAGGAGATTAGCAACAGGGATCATTATTATTCCTTTCCGTATCCCGGTGAAGAGTTTTTTCCTTTCACGGAGCAACCCGGAGGGGAAGGACCTATCCGTGCTGCTGAGACAGAAGAACACCCAGGGTTCAAACCGAGCAGGAAAGAGTTAAAGCCGAAGAAGAGCAACAAAAAGGGAAAATCCATTCTTGAAACTCCACCAGGTAACTTTCCACTTCCTCCTCCAGAACTCGGAGCCCGCCGAGTCCCGTGCAGACGGTGACGTTTAGCATTAACGAGTACCACTTAATGGCAGCTCTGGTAATAGTAGTGGATGTGCTCCTGGTGACTATGACAACTCACCAACTTTTAACGTCCCACAGAATAGATCGACACAGCTTTTATAGACCTGTTAACCCTTCCCTTATTGAGTAAAGAGGCTTCAGAGTGTCTGTGTATTACTTGTGCCGCACATGGAGTTTAACGGCACTTAACTGGCTTGCCAATGATGTTACTGTTCTGTAAGAAAAGTGAGGCAGATTCTGTAGTAAAACCTTCTGTGTATATCGTGGCACCTTACTTTATCTCTTGCTAGTTTGATCTAAGGCAACTTCCTACATTAATTTTACTTTGAAACCGGTGAACGCTGAGATTTCACTTTAAAGCCCTCCAGAGCAAAGATCTTCCTGTCAAAACTCAAAGCCATAGCAGGCTCGGTCTAATTACTGACCTGTAAAATAAAGAAATTAAACAGCAACAGAAATGCCTTAGGGTAAAAATGTTCACCCCTCCTTCACTTTTGTTTTCTGCCTTTTTGGGGTGAAAATAGGCAATTAGTTGTTGGCAGGTACTTTTACCATCTTTTGCTCTCGTTAAGAGCTAATTGGAGCACCCCAAAAGGAGAATAATTCCTTTCTGCAGCTCTGTATGCTAGGGACTTCACCAGCTTTAGGACCTTTTGGAGTGAGCTGGCCCATAAACTTTGGAGCTGTAAAATCTGGGGCCAAGTCCCACTCTGCTACAGCTGAACTCTCCTTCACTTTTAACAGCTGGAGCATATGGCATGAAGTTTGCAGCTCAGAGTTGCTACTACCTGTAGTACTTCAGAACAGGGGATGGAGGCTGGCAGGGTGGTTTTAGCATTCCCCAGCCACTCCTAGCAGAGAGCAAATGAAGCACTTCCAACTTCATATGAGCACTAGCAGAAACACATTAGTCTTTGGTTAGAAAGGATCTGGCTTTTGTGATCATTAATAATGGTACTAAGATACAGTTTCTGAGCTCTGCAGAGCTGTTTGTGGGGCAAGCATTTTGGACTGCCCATGTAATGGGAGGCTGCCATCGTGGGTGGCAGTAAACAGCCTTGTCTGGGGCAGCAGACCTGAGACACCTGTGTCTGCAGCAGCTTCCAAGCTGGAAACCTCAAGGACTGGCTTACCGTGGGCAAAAACATCCAGTTAGGTACCAGCTCCTTTCTTCTTCAGGAGACAATTTCTTTTGAAGACAGCAATCTCTTTCTCTTCTGGACCCACACAGATTTCCAGCCTGGAGTGGGCTGCTCTGCAGTTCAGGTCTGCTTTTACTTCCCAGTTTCCCCAGTGCTGTAGCATCACACATACTCCAGCAGGCAAGACAGTGATGAGGACAGGATCCAGTCTGTGAGGGCAATGGTCATTGACCTTACAGATGAGTGCCTTGTTGCACACCCACTCTGTTGGGCACCTTACAAGTGCAGAGAAGGCAGCAGATGTACCAAGAGCTGCCTCTGTCCTTATGGAGCACTCATCCCTTCCAAACTGCTTTGGTTTGTACTGCTGTATGCAGTGCAAGGCTCAATCCACATGACACCGATGACCTCCAAGAGGAGGTCTTACAGGTGGTCTGCATGTGATAATCTCCTAAGAATGTGTGATTTCACAAATGGAAATACACCCATTTTTCTGTGGAGGGAGTTATGGAATTGGAAAGGGCAAAGTGACCTCTGCAATCCTTCCCCAGAAAACACTCTGCTGTGTGACCACCATTTGGTTTGTGCAAGTTTCATCTTCTAATTGCTCTCTACTTTCCACCCTATCTGACTGTCTGAGTCAAAGGAATCATTTTACTTCTGCAATCAGGTGAGGTCCTCCCTCAGCCTCCTCCTCTGCCTGAGCATGGCTAAGCAGAAGCCCAAGGTGATTATGGGTGAAGTTTGTGAGGCACCACCAAAAGCAGCCAGAAATAGGTCAGTCCTCTTTCCACGGCAGGCTTGTGCTCTTCTGACAGCAAGTCTGCTCTGCCCTGGTGAGGCCTCATCTCGAGTACTGTGTCCAGTTCTGGGCCGCCCAGCTCAAGAAGGACAGGAGCTGCTGGAGAGAGTCCAGCACAGAGCCACAAAGATGATGAAGGAAGTTGAACATCTTCCTTATGAGGAGAGCCTGAGGGAGCTGGGTCTGTGCTGCTGGGAGAGGAGGAGCCTGAGAGGTGACCTCAGCAATGGTTCTAAAGATGTGCAGGGTGAGTGCCAGGAGGCTGGAGCCAGGCTCTGCTGGGTGATGCCCAGGGACAGCACAAGGGGCAATGGGTGGAAGCTGAGGCATAGGAGGTTTCATGTGAACCTGAGGAAGAATTTATTTTCCCTGTGAGGGTGTCAGAGCACTGGCACAGGCTACCCAGGGGGGTTGCGGAGTCTCCCCCTCTGGAGATATTCAAGATCCATCTGGTTGTGTTCCTGTGTGATCTGCTCTGGGTGATGCTGCTCTGGCAGCGGGGCTGGGCCAGATGAGCTTTGGAGGTCCCTTCCAGCCCCTGACATTCTGTGATTCTATGATTCCAAAGCCTATGAGTGTTGAAAAAGTAGCCAGAGGTACACCAAAGAGCTTTTCCCTCCACCACACTGCCAGTCCCTGCTTCAGCACACAGAGAGCTCCAGGAACTGGCTATTAGATGTGCTTCCATGTGGGAAACCAGCAGAGTGCCTCAGGAGCAGATGAGCTGCTGCCACTGAGACAGCCAAAACAGGCACTAAGGCAAACAACCAGAGCACAGCTGGCCTTTGGTAGGGATGGCAGTGAAAGCAGGAGGGGTTTAGCAGGAGGTGTCAGGTAGCTTTTACTGCAGACACTGTCAAAAGCTCTGGTCATGGTACTAGAGATACCTCTTTCTCCTCTGCCAAAGGCCAGGTCCTACTGGCTCAGTGGCTCCAACACCTACTGCCATGTCACTGTGTCATCAGTGCCACTACACACAGGGTAGTGAGATCTGGAACAGGTTGCTCAGAGAGATGATGACGGCCACATCCTTGGAGACACTGAAGGTCAAACTCAGTGGGGCCCTGAGCAACCTCATCTGGCTAAATATGTCCCTGCTCACCATGGGATGTGATGACCTTCAAGGTTCCCTTCCAGCCTGATGCATTCTCTGACTCTATTGTAATTTATTTGTTGTGACTGTTACTGTATTATCACCTATATTATAGGTACAATTACATGCCAGTAACATCTCACACTTAACCTGCTAAGAGGACATCTAGAGGTAGCAGTAGCAGTTGGCAAACAGGTATCCAGGCCTGGCAGCTGTAAGTCTGGTGGTGTAAACATGGACATGTGCACACATGTATGCATTTATCTGCTAACAGAGACATCCACAACTGGCATTTGGCTATCAGACATGCAGGAACTGCAGTAAATACAGGGGGTTGTGAGGCTTGTTGGCAGCTGGGGCATGTGGGATTAATTAGAGGTAGCAAACAATAGCCTGGCTGGGAGCTGGGATGAAGAAAGCTGGAGAATGGGAACGTGTGATCTGCCCTTTGGCTGAGCAGCTGGTACTGATTGGCCCCAGCTCAGAATCAAAGTGGAAATCAGATGTAGCAATCTGAAGGACGTGGTACAGAACAGATGACATAGACTTGGTTTATTTAAGCTAATTCCTGAAGGTGGTGAGAATATCACAGGATATGCCTGGTTGGAAGAGACCTCCAAGATCACCCAGTCCAACCCTCAGACCAGCACTGTGGGGTCAGCACTAACCCATGTCCCTAAGAACCAGGTCCACAGCTGCTGGACACTTCCAGGGATGGTGACTGCAGCACTGCCCTGGGCAGACCATTCCAGTGTCTGAGAACCCTTCCAGTGCAGAAATATTTCCTGATATCCAGTCTGAAGCTCCCCTGGCCATCTTGGAACCATTTCCTCTGCTCCTGTCCCTTGCCACCAAGGAGCAGAGGCTGCCCCCTCCTCCCTCCAACCTCCCCGCAGGGAGCTGCAGAGAGCAACGAGCTCTGCCCTGAGCCTCCTCTTCTGCAGCCTGCACACCCCCAGCTCCCTCAGCCCCTCCTCACAGCCCAGCTGCTCCAGGCTCTTCTCCAGCTTCACTGCCCTGCTCTGGATAGGCTCCAGCCTCTCAATGTTCTTCCTGGAGTGAGGGGCCCAGAGCTGAGCACAGCACTTGAGGAGCGGCCTCCCCAGTGCTGAGCAGATGTTAAACAGGATACCAGTGGGGTTGCAATGCTGAGTAGTTGGTTCTTTTTAATTTTATTAGTACCAATATTTGCAAATACTTGAGTCAAGCAGTTAAAAATAGCAGCCTGCCTCCTTCCCTTTGAATGACCCAAAAGTGGTACCAGGTCACCCTTGGAAGACAAACAGTTTGACTGACAGGTTCCTGTGTGTATAGATTTCCATTTTCTAATTCCATTCTTGTTTGTTTAGGCTTCCACCCAAAGCCCTTTCAGATCTGTGCAAAGAGCCTTGTTAACATTAGTGCTTTCCTTTTATGAGGCCTTTAGTGGAGTTCAACATGTGTTGTCAAAGCTACCATCTGAGGGGCAGATCTCTGCACGTGGCTTGGGAGGGTCTGTCCACATAAAGGCAAAAATTCCTTCCCAAGAAGAGTTTGGGGCTGAGGTCCCCACAAATACTGCTCAGAGCTGCATTCTGCTGTGGGTCACGTCTGGGCAGCTTCCACTGCTAATTCTACTCAGAAACAATTTTTCTTTGCTTTACAGAGCTGATACTTATTACAGCAGTTCTTACTCTGGCCATCCCTCAGCTCTGACTGCCTTTAGAAAACAAAGAGTGATCACAAACCCCAGCATCATCTTGGTTAGAAGAGACCTTCGAGGTCATTGAGTCCCATTGTTAACCAAGCAGAGCTGAGTCCACCCTTAAGCCATGTTCTTCTGCACCACGTCCACCTGGCTTTGGAGTCCTTCCATGCTTCCCTGGACAGCCTCTTCCAGGGTTTGACAGCCCTTTTGGTGAAGAGATTTTCCCTGATGCCCAGTTTAAACCTCTGCCTCAGGGGTGGTCACTGCCCTTCTCCTGCTGGCTACCCTCTCTCTGATAGGGACCAAGATGCTGTTGGCCACCTGGGGAGACCCTGGCTCCAGTTCAGCCCACGGTGGAGCCTCACCCTCAGGGTGTGCTCTCCTGGGCAGTCTTTCCCCAGTGTTCATGGACTTGTTGTGACCCGGGTGCAGGGCCCAGCACTTGTCCTGGATGAAGCACATGCCACTGGCTTGGGTCAATCCATCTAGCTTGTCCAGATGCCCTTGCAGAGCCTCCCTCCCCGTGGGCAGATCAGCACTCCTGTCCAGCTTGGTGTCATCTGCAAAGGTACTGAGGGAGCACTCAGCTGCCTCATGCAGGTCACAGATAAAAGTTTCACAGAGAACTGTCCCCCTGAGCTCTGGGGGCACTTCCCACTGGACCGAGTTGCTCAAGGACCTGTCCAAGGACCCTTGCACACTTCCAAGTAGGGGGCATCCACAGCCTCCCTGGGCAACCTGTCCCAGTGTCTCACCACCCTCAGGGGAAGGAATTTCTTCCTGATACCCAGTCTGAATCTTCCCTTGTCAAATCCATCCTCCCTCACTCTATCACTACAAGTCTCCAGGTTTCCTGTAGTCCTCCTTCATGTTCCGGAAGGCCACTATGAGGTGTCCCTGGAGCCGCCTTCTCTCCAGTCTGAACAGCCTCAACTCTCACACCCTGTGCCCCACAGGAAAGTGCTCCAGCCCTCTGATCACCTTTGTGGCCCCACTCCTAGCCCACAAGCTGGTACTGAAGTGAAGGCTTTCCAGTGGTGAGCAGCTCAGACAGCAAGGCAGAGGAGCAGGCAGTGCCCCATGTGCTGTGTGATTCCCAGCACTGTGGTTTCCCAGCCCCTTGGTATCCTCCTCACTGCCTTCCCTTTCTGAGCAGCTCAGAGAAGCTGCAGTACTGCTACGACCTAAGATGCAGGTTGTGATTTTAAAGCTTTTATTTACACTTCTTAGTAACTTTTAAGAATGAGCTCATTGGCCCTAGGTGCACAGCCCATGTCCCGTGTGACCTGCACCAGTGCTGCTTGCCAGCTGTGGTAAGCAAAGACAAAACATGTGGCTTTTAATGAGCTTGCTTTCATCTGCCAGCCTCTGTTTTCTCCTCAGCACTTGTGCAAGATGTGGAATGCTGAGCTGTAGCAGGGCCCTTCCATTTCACGGCCCATTCTCTAAAGAGTGCCGCCACAAAGGAGCACAAAGGATGACAGAGGAGTAATGAGCAATGCCCTCAGCACCACCTAAGCCTTTTGATTAACATCTTTCCTTAGTGGCTGCAACCAGTAATGTACCAGGAGAAAAGCCCCATCAAGATAAACACCTTTCATTGTACCAGAGAAGCCATTTCCTATGATAATTCTCCCAGCAGCCTTCTCTGAATTCAAACTGACGTTCGAGGGGAGAAAAATACCTCTTTGAAACAGGAGTGGCTTCACCGAAGGGACTGTACCAGCAGGAACCTGAGCGCAGGCTTGCTCCCAGCTGTCACAGCCGCCTCTGGCTGCGCTCCGGGCTCCGGTGTGAGCTGGCTGGACAGGTCGGTCCATGATTCACAGCCAGCTCACACTTGTGTCGGGCTTCTGTCAGCTGCTTAACTTGGAACCGGCCTGAGGGATGAAGTGGTGAAAGCTCTGGAACCACAGAATTGCTTCGGTTGGAAGAGATCTCTCAGATGCTTGGGTTCAGCTCATGCCAGAGAAGGAATTGTTTCATTTCTCAACACCTGAGCCTTTCCTTCCTGGGAATTTTGTCTTGCCCAATTCCTTGTCTGTGTCAAAAGCAGAGTACCAAAGGAGTTGCTATTGGCCACAGAGGTGAGACTTGACTCTCATCGGCACACACAGCAGTTGTGTGCACTGTTATTATGCAAAGGGTTCCTTAGATCTGTCTTGCCCAGCCTCTGGGCAGGTGGAGACTTCCAAAGGTCATCTAGTCCAGCTCCCCTGTAGCCAGCAGAGACATCTGCAGCAAGATGTGGTTGCTCAGGTTGAAATGTCAAAGTTATCTCTCCTGCTACCCACCTCCTGGCAAGAGCAGAGGGCATGGACAATGAAACAAAGGTGTCCAGAGGATACTGTGGCCAGGCCCCAGATGTCTCTAACACCACTGCTTGTTTTCCTGATGGGAACTTCTTTTCCTAAGCTGATCACTGGGCACATCTACCTCTTTCAGGGGCTGCCCTTGTTACTTCAGAAGCCTTTCTCTGCCAAAGGTGTTTGATGGGATTTTTACAGTAGTGACCAAGGAATGAAACCCACCCACATTGAATGGTTAGTAAAATGCTCTGCAATGCTCAGTCATTGCTTCTGATGTGAAGGTTGCTAATTCCCTTGTAGCACAGCAAAAGGAACATTTCTGATTCCATTCCTCTGTGGCTTTATTAGATCAGTGTGGGGAGAAACAGGATCCTCTGGATGTCTGCTGTGTGCTGGAGGGGATGGATCATCACCAGAGAGGAGCAAGGCATTTCATTCTTATTGCAGTCACCAGGCAGTGCTAAATCAACCTGACAGGTGTAAAATAAAAAAATGCTTCTCTTTCCTACCCACAGCTAAAAATGGCAACCAAAAAAGGTGAGAAAAACAAGAAAGGGAGTGAGGAGGTGCCAGATGGTGACTGAGAGTCAGAGTGCCCATGAAGGCAGCAGAGGACGTCTGTGAGAACCATCTTCCTTGGGCTTAGCTCTTCATCTCTCTAGCCCTGTTTGACTGGAGGTGCAAAGGAGAGTCTGGCGAAGCTGTTGGTAGATACCTGAGTCTTCTTTTGGGTATAAAATGTGTTTCTCCTGGAGGGTGTGGTGGGTTAAGAACTCCCCCTGCCCTCCACTGGAATTGAGCAGCCCAGCTCAGATGGCTTCGCAGTAAGCTAAAGCTCTGTGTACAGAAAAGCTGAATTCACAAGCATAGATACAGAAGGTAGTTACAAGTATTTGCAGTCATATACAACTTAGAAATCCAAACTGCCTCCTGGACAAAGAAACTGCCCAGAAGGGTCTGGAAGCCTCCCTCTCTCTCTCTCTCTCTCTCTCTCTCTCCCAGCCAGACAAAGCACTCAGCCCAGCTTACCTGGTGTCTGGGAGTGAAGAGATTGGAGCAGAGTGAAGGAGAAGCGAAAGGAAGCAGTGTCCCAGAATAAAGAGGGACAAATTACTTACATTTTGCTTTTTATCCCTTTCATCAAACCCAGGAATGATACAGACTTCATCATTACTTTTCTTTTACAACCAATGATCTAATCTCTCATTAGAACACTCCAGTGAGCCTCCAGCAGCGTGAAGGTAACAGCACAGTGGCACTGGCGAGCAAGGGTTTGTGCCATGGTGTTGCAGGGTAAAGATGATGAGGAAAGATCAGAGACAGGAATTGCTTCCTTATTTCCACAGTGTGCTGGTTTGAGGCTAATTGGAATATTTTGATGAAAATAATTAAATGCTAGGCTGTGAAAGGCAAACACTGGTGGTGTCTACTTCACTCATAGGCTTGCTGTGATGTATAAGAACAAGGACACAGATAACACAGGGAGTCTCTCTCTCTCTAGCTGCTTGCGGGTCTTCTGGCCTCTCTGCCAACCTAACTCACCACTCTGCTTCTAACTCCCCTTGCCCATCCTCCACACTCACCTTGCACATAAGCCAGACCCTGGGATAAGGTATAGGGGTGGGGAGAAGGTGGAAGGGTGGTTGGGAGCCCCTCCTGGGGACTCTGATTGCTGGGAGAGGAGTTGTGTTTCTGTATTCCCTTTAACTTGTCTATGTCTGTAACTATTCCTGTCTGTTGTGTGTATCTCTGCTTGTACATTGTGCTGAGCTCTGAATGGAGCTTCAGTCCTTCACTTCCAGCTGGCTGAGTCTAGTCTGGGGGATTTTATAAAGAGTGGGGGGGCAGGGAACTCCCAAACCATCACACACAGCAATCTGCATCATTTCTTTCTGAACAAAAAGAGGCTTTAAAGTAACTTCTGGAGGGGTGTTTGAAGGACCTTTGCTGTGAATGGAGTCAGACTCAATACACTGCAAAGTGCCCTTCCAAGGGCTGTCTGGTGAGTATCTGTGAGGTACCATTTGTGTGTTGCTGCTGGAGAGGCTGAGAATCATTTACCTTGGAAAGGACCTGTGACTTCAGCTAGTCCAGTGGCTAACCTCACACTGGCAGGTCCACCCCTAAACCATGTTCCTGAGCACATTTGATTTTCAGAAGAGTGAACAATTTTCTGTTCCGACACCAGTGAGAGCTTCACTGTGTGGCCTGCTCACAGCATGTCTGCTGGGTTGGGTACTGCAGAAAATCCCAGAGGCTGGCAAGCTTCAGCAGACCAGAGAGGCTCCAGGAGCTGCTGAGCAGATGCAGGATGAATCTCCTCTTTACACTACGGGAATCCTGTAGCTGGTCAGATCTGCAAGCAACAGGGAATAAGAGAGTGCTGCCTCTGCTTTCTCCCGGGCAGCAGCAAGGTGCTCTGGTTACAAATGCTCTGCTGCCTTCAACAGTCCAAAGAGGGAATGCAGTGAAAGGTGCTGCACACCTAAGTGAGGCACAGTTGGTACACTGGTGGCTTGCATGCCTTTGTCTTCTTGTTACTACACAGTGCATCTGCTGGCTGCCAGCACAGCCAGTACTAGTTTCAAAGGGAATGGTGAGCCTGAGTAATGGAGCTCTCTGGTTTTGCTTTTCTCAGTTGTTCACAGATCTGTTTTGTCTTCCTCTGCCCCCCTAGCTTCCTGACAGCCTTCTTGTACATCTCTGCATCAGCCTTGGGGTGCCTGTCAATCACAGGAGTGCTGTATCTAGCAATAGCATTGTTCTCCTGTAATCAGCATGATCCACAAGGACCAAGTTCAACTAACAGTGTGACTTCATGAGGCCAGCACTTGAGAGCTACAAACTGCTACAAATACCAGTGAAAGTCTAGTGATCCTGAGCCTGAGGACAGCTTGCAGCCTGAGAGTGCAGCTCCTGTTCTTAGCAGTACAGCCCCAGGTAGTGATTTGTTCTGCTGGTGGCCACGGAAGCTGTAGTTGATATATCTCTTGAGCTACCTCTTTTTCATTCATTGAGTGCTAACATAAGTATTAGCTTTCCCCATCCCCTATCCCACACTCCTCATTCTTCCCCAGCCCCCATTCAGCCCTGCTGAGCCTCATCAAAAAAGCTCTGTCTCCTACAGTATGGCTGGCACCTCTTGTGTGCCTTAGGAGCTTGCAGTTCAGCTGCTTCCCCTTCCAGATGTGGGGTGCAGACAGCCCTGAGAGAGCTTCAGTCCTGCTCCATTGCCCTGTCTGGAGGCCATGCTGCTCCCAGGGCTTGCTCTGCTGGGCATGTTGGCAGGGTACAGATCTACTCAGGAGGCACTGGCAGGGAAGTGCTCAGGCTGACAGATCTGCCTGATAGATCCTCTTCATCCACAAAGAGACAGTACTGTGTCTGACTTGGACAGCTGGACTTGATGATCTTGAAAGTCTTTTCCAGCCAAAGCAATTTTACAGGGATTTTACAGTCCCATTTGGTTCAGCCTTTGGCTGTTCTTTAGTGAGACCCCACTTGGTTTGAGAACCAGAGTCTTGTGTTTAGGTCATGCTTCTCTCCTTTGGGTGTCAATATCTCATCCAGGTAATGGCTGACGGAGCTTCCTAAACCTGCCTTGCTTAGGTCACAAGGCTGGAGCCCTTACTGCAGCTGAGTTCTTCCTCATAGTCCCACAGATCACAGGCTGAGAGTTTTCTTGTCATTTCCCTTCTTTTTGGTTCTACAAGATTGAGCCTCTTGGCTGGGACCTAAGAGGGAACCTGAAGGGGAACCCTGAGTGTCTCTGCTGGACTTCCAGGGTTTGCTCTGAGCTACAGAGAGGCTCAGGAAATCTGAGCTCTCTGTTGTCTCCAGATTTGCCCTTTACCTGTTTCCTGCATCAACTTTACAGGGTGAATCAGTCTCCTCTTTCAAGGGGAGCTGTGAGGAACTGAGGCCAAGCATCTCCCTGCTCTAACACATCCAAGATTCACTGTATCTGCCCAGGTGCATCACTCACCACAGGGTGCTGGGAGAAGGTTTTGTTTGCACAGGCAGAGACTGGGGAACATCTTTCTCATTCTTTCCCAGAAATCACTATTTTTGTGTTCTCCTCTACAGGGATATAATGTTTTATGGTGACAGCTTTATGGCTCCTCTCTACTTTCAGGGTCCTCCTAAAACATCTGTCAAATGAAAGGAGACCTTCAAAGCATCTTAGAGGATCTGATCTCAAATCTGGTTGTAGGCACTCCCAGGCACCTAGCATGCCAGACTGGGCTTTAACACTCTCTTTTGCCCACCAGTGTGCCATATGCCCCATTCTGGGCACAGGACCGGACTTCAACCCTTTCAAAGATTTTTCATCAACTTAGAACAGAAACTTCATTTTCAACCAAAAAGCCTTTCTTATGTGATGGCCTGAAAGCTCCTGTGGATGGACAAGCCCCAGGCCACAGCCTGCACTTGTCCCATTAGCACATGGAGGGGTAGCAGTGGAGGCTTGGTCTCCCCTGGTGACAGGAGGGGCTCCTACTAGGCAGGACACTCTGCAGACATCCCTCTGCAAGCCCTGCCAGCTGGGGGGTACCTGAATGTCTTTGAGCAGTCCCCATCGGCTCCACAGGCTGCTGAATGCAGCACAGACTGGTTTGGGCAAGGCCCTGTGCAGGTCACCCTGCAGTGACAGGACCATCTTCAACTGACTGAGCACCTCCAGCTTGGAGCGTTGGGCTGTCAGCCTTGAGCAAGAAGACAGAGCTTGGCATTCCCTGCCCATGCCAGACAGAGCTTGGCATTCCCTGCCTGTGCAGGACAGTGCTTGGCATTCCCTGCCCATGCCAGACTGTGCTTGGCATTCCCTGCCTGTGCAGGACAGTGCTTGGCATTCCCTGCCCATGCCAGACTGTGCTTGGCATTCCCTGCCTGTGCAGGACAGTGCTTGGCATTCCCTGCCTGTGCAGGACAGTGCTTGGCATTCCCTGCCCATGCAGGACAGTGCTTGGCATTCCCTGCCCATGCAGGACAGTGCTTGGCATTCCCTGCCCATGCAGGGGGTTGGAACTGGACGAGCCTTAAGGTCCCTGTACCCCAACCCACTCTGCAGTGCCAGGAGTCTGTGCATGCCACGCAGAATCCATTGCTCACTCCCATCTCATCTCAGCTGAAGCTTCTCTCACACTTAGCTTTGAACCAACCTCCTCTGTGCTAAATGTTTAGCCTGGGATGAAGATCCCTTGCTGGACCATGGCTGAACTGCTAAACAAACCAGAGAAGATGTTTATACAGATTGAATTCTGGGAGTCTTTTGCAGGCTGCATAAAGCTGCAAGATCCTAGGAAGCTGGAGCAGGGCTGAAGGACCTCTGAACACGCAGTCATTTGAGTTGGAGAGGTGCCCACCCTTAGGGATATTTGTCTGAACCTTGCTTGAACTGTTCCAGTTCCTTTGCTCTGTACCATGGAGCTGGAGCTTCGTGGCAGTTTCCCTGCTGAACCTCTCATTCCTCCTCCTGCTCAGGTCAGAAATAACAAGAGCCAGCTCTTTCTCAGGGCTTTTTTAGCCTTTCTCTTCCTGCAGGCAGGAAGCTCAGAGGCTTCTGAAAGTGCTGAGAGCTCAAAAGCTAGAAGATATTAACTGAGCTTTCAAAAAGCACCAGAACCTTGGAGCTTGCTTGGCCTTGAGACATTTCTTTTATTCAACTTTTCTTGTTTTCAGTTCCCTCGATTCAATCTTCCAAGACTAGTTTGAGGGCAGATAGAGAGAGGGAAATAACATAGAGGAACCACGGTATGTGTGAAGAGACCTCTGCAGAGTGTACAAGAGAAGGCTGAAAAGTCATCTGGAAGCTGAAGTCCCTTAGGAAGGTGAGCAGAAGCTCCTGGAAAGCACAGCTAGAGAAGTGTGGAAAAGGAGAGAGCCTGATTGCAGGGGGGGGCAGGGCTCTGAGCCCCTTCTCCAGAAAATCCTTTGGGGAATAGTTAACTACCTCTGCAAGCTGGACTCTGTTCTTAGATTTCTTCCTGAGTGGTGCATTTCCCAGTGGAATTCCTGTGATCCCTAGGGCCTGTGTTCCCACAGTGAACCCAAACACCAGTCACAGACATCTTCCCAGGAGGAGCAGCCCTCCTGCAACCCTCCTGCACCCCAGTAGTTCCCCTGCCCTGCTCTTGCTGTTTTGTCTTTTAAATGTGAGTAGACACATTTCAGTCCAGGCCTGCCTCTCATTTTCTCAGACCTTGGAGGAATTTTGCTTCCTGTTGCTTTGAACTCTTAAATACTCTGCTCTCAGGGTGCATCCCAAGGGTGCAGCAGCTGGGACCTAGGGTGCTTTAAAGGCAAGAAGAAAGTTCTTGTTATATGAGTTCCTAAACCTTCTGTGTTTGGGGACTTCTGGGTGTATCCAAACAGCCTCTAGCTATTTCCTCTGTGCACTTGGCCAGCTTTTTTATCCTTCCACTGAAACAGTTTTCCAGTTTGGGACTTCAAATGTATTAGCCACTCCTGGCTTTTTAGCACTGCCCTTACTAGAACTGCACTCCAAAGGAGCAGGCAATTAAAAGCCACAGTCCATCAGAAAGAAGAAGGCAGTGAAAAGCAAGCAATTAAACTTGGTTTGCTCTTGCTGTGCTCTAGAAAATGCAAACTGATTCTTTTCTCAGGCTTGGGAAGGAGCACAAAGGTGGAATCCAGGTTAATGCTAACCACACAGTTTTGCTCTGAAACCACTGGCTGACCACTAGCTCCAGCACTACAGTGGCTCCTGTGCTTTATGTTGAGTGTTTGGGTTCATTAATTCCTCTCATTATTTCACATGAAATGCTAACAGCAGACATGTTTGGAGAGAACAGGCATGTAAATGCCCAAGCCCACTGCTAGAGTGGACTCCGCAGGTCTCCATCAAACTGAGACCTGCCCTGTATGAAAGATTTAAGGTATTTCCTGCAGCAGGCTCTCTGTACTGCTTGGGGCTCTAGCCCAGATGTGCAAGCTGGAGGAGAAGGAAGCAGCAACTGAGGCCAGTCTGGGCAGAGTGATGACTCACAACTAAAACTTCAAGGGCTGAGCAGTCACTGCCACCCCCTCAGTGATTTTCCACCGCAGTGGGCAGCACAGTTAGGGAATCATTTAGGCTGGAAATGACCTCTAAGATCATTCAGTCCAAGCACTAGTGCTGCAAGAGGAGAAGGGATGTTAATTGCAAGGGTTGTAAATGTAGCTGGCTTGGCAACCTCTGCTAAAGCGGTCAGGCTGCCTCTGGAGGTCTTCCTGCTTGTGTTTGCCTACACATAGAGCAGGCACAAATGTTGCTTCTGAGGAGCAGCATATTCCTTGGGAAGGGTTACAGCTGAGGAGGATTTGTTTTTCACTGGCCAGTGGGAATGGCTGTTGGAAGGACCATCCTTTGCTATCCACCTGGGTCTCACGACAGACACAAACTCCTCCTCTGTTCTGGTGTTAAATGATCATTTTTTGTTTTAATGGTGAAAAAGTGAAAGATGACATTTCAGCTCTCAGCCAAGATGACTGCTGCCTAAAGGCATGGCTCATGCTGCTTCATCATGCTGGCTCTGAAGTTTGCTGGCTCCCATTGCAAGCTGATGAGTGGAAGCTGAACTGGTAGAAAACAGCCTCCTATGGGACCCAAAATGGAAGAGTGAAGTGATTCTGTCTCCACCCCTGGTGTGCTTGTGCTGGGCTTCGGAGAGCTTCACCCAGGGCAGCCAACACACCTGCTTCACTGGCACTTCCAGCCTCTCCTCCTCCTCACAGGGAGGTAAAAGACCTGGGGGCTGGTCTGTGCTAGAGCTTAACCAGATTCCCAGCTGAATAACCTGAAGTAGTGCTGCGTGGGAAGAGCCTGGTTTGAGCCTCAGTGTCAGTGCAGCACTGGGGAACGGAGGCTACCGAGGAGACCTCTTCACAGCCTCTTGGCTTTGCCTCTGCTGTGTGTGTGGGCTCTGGTGAGCCAGGGCAAATGGGGAGGTGGGGACTGAGTGGTGTCATAGCAGTGCCACCTGGTTCAGTGAAACCAGGTGCTGTTAGAGAGCTGCCAAGGCTGTTCATGGGCATTTAGGCACCAGGTTTACTGTGGTCCCAGCTCACCAGGGAGCACAGGTAGCCTCCTTACTAAGACCTCCCACCTGGGTACTTCCCTTGTGCTGTTCAGGACCCCTGTTCTGTTCCAAAATTGTGGCTCTGCTGCAAACCCCTTGCAGCT
The DNA here is from genome assembly GCA_013399775.1 of Semnornis frantzii. Lineage (NCBI taxonomy): Eukaryota > Metazoa > Chordata > Aves > Piciformes > Ramphastidae > Semnornis > Semnornis frantzii. The sequence continues at coordinate 18,775 of VWYK01003017.1, forward strand.
GGCAGAAGTCTTGCCAGGTGCACATTTCCAGGGCCCGAAGTTAGGGCCATTGCCCAGGTTATTTATGCTGAAGGAATTTCCTGGCTCTGCTGCCACAACTGCATAGGGACTGTGCTGTACCCAGCTCTAGGTACCTTTGCTTCTCTCTATAGCTCTTGGAGAGGGGGAGGAAAACAATTGTGCCATTGCTACTACAGCTTTTGTAGAGGGGCCAGAAGCCAATTGCATACTCCTACAACTTTCTGGGTTTTGTAAAATACTCTCCACTTGAATTGTTAGAGTGGTTACACCTTAGCACTTCCAAGGCATCTCACTTACTGAGCCAGGGGTGTATCCTGGAGAGCTATGTGGGTCTGTACTTCTTAATGCTATTCCAAGTGTCAATGCCTATTTTTGATGGCTGCAATGAATATTCTTGTTGTAGAAGCTCTGCTCTTTCAGCACACGTCAGTGATTGGGCATTTTCAGCTATTTCTGGCCTGAGGGCACTGGACAAATCTGTGTTTCCAATGGAGATTTCAGTCCTGCACCAAGTCATTGTATGAGCAGCCTGTCCGAGAGGTTTTGCTCCCTTGTTTGGCTAAGTCTGTCTGTTTGGCTCTGGAGAAAAGGGATGGTTCTCATTTCTGATGGCTGCACTTAGTTCTGTGGCTTTAGCTGGAACTGCAGAGCCTTCCTTCAGAGAAACATGAGAGGAGACATTTCAAAACGAATAGCAGAGGATTGGGCCTTAGTCAAAGTGCATCAGAAAAAGTTAAGAACTTTTGTATTTCAGGTTGTATTCTTTTGGCCATGAAAGGTAGTAGTGCATCTCTGTCAGGGCAACTAAATACACATGTTCCTTTGTAGAGAAACAGGACAACTTGTCAGGCTTAGGTAAAGAAAGAGGGTGCCTTGTGTCACCCAAGTCTGGAAGCCTTTGCTGGGGCTGTGCCCGTGGTGATGCCGATACAGCTTCGTCTGCTGCTGGTCCACACCAAACCCAGCCTTTGGCACTGGCCTGGGTGCCATGACCAGGTCTGCAGTATCATTCCTACCCTTGTCCTCCCCACTGCAGATCAGTAAGGTGGCGAGTGAGAAACTCTGTGCCTGCCTGCACCTTTCCTCTCCCCTGCCTTTCTCTTTTCCTAAAGAGACACAAGGAAAGAGAGATGAAGCCAATTTAAGTAATGAAAGAGCTGTGGATAGTGCATCCATACTGACCACCTGGAGGAGGCTGCTGCCTGCAGGCATGGGTGGGTATGGCTGCTTCCCTGAGAAGGAGGAGCACAGGCAGCAGGAACGAGAGGCAGGAGGGGAAAAGGGAAAAGCTTCTTTTGCCAGGCCTGCTGACTCTGTACAGGTGGCACTGGGCTCCACATCAGCAGTGGCAGGAAGGCTGCACCGCGGCAGCAATACACAGCTTTGAGGAGGTGCTTGGTATCATCAGGAATTTACATCAGCCTCTTGAGCCTGAAAGCTTGGCCAGAGAGCTCCCAGAGAGCAGGCTTGCTAGAAATTCCTCTTCCAGCTGGGCCAGGAATAACAGAAGCTCTTCCTGCTAAGTGTGCGCTCTGGTCACATCTAGAGCCACCCACAGGAGAGGTTTGGAGGGAGAAGAGATGTGGGAAGTAATGAAAAACAAAAGTGTACTGCTGGATCTGAGAAATGGTTGGGTTCACTTCAGACCTGACCTTGAGGATGAAGATAATTTATTCTCTGTTTGCCTAAAACAAGCTGCTCAAAGGAGTTATGGATGCCCCACTCCTGGCAGTGCTCAAAACCAGGTTGGATGTGGCTCTGAGCAGCCTGATCTAGTGGGAGGTGTCCTCGCCCATGGCAGTGGGGTTGGAAGTGGATGACCTTTAAGGTCCCTTCCAACCCAAAGCACATTTCTAAGATACTGTATGAGTAACTGCTGAATTGTCTCTCCGCGCTGGAGGCGGAAGAGACACTTTTACCCCTGTGCATTGTCTGCACCCACAGCTTTTCAAGCAGCATTATTTGTTGCATGTCCTAGGGAAAAGACACTGCTTTGGTGCAACATGAGAGAACAACTAATGTCAGCTTAGGAGCTATTCAAGTCCTCACTTGGTCTTCGATTTGGGACTATAATCAGTATTTTAACATGTACATATAAATTGATAGATAAGGATGCATAGAGATGGGATTTGTTGTGAGTGCACATTGCTTGCTTTGCTCTTTTAGTGCCCTGGCAATGGGTTTGTAAGGAAAGCAAAACAAAGCCCAACTTTGTGTGCTTCAAGAACATTCACCTGCCTGTGCTGCTTCAATTAATTTGAGGTGCATGGGAGCCGAATTCAGGCCAGGGAGGAAACCAGTCTGTGTTTCTAGAAACACTCGAGCCTTGCAGAAGGTCAGAAAGCCTCTGAGGCTGCCCCAGAGCAGTTTGCAGGGAGAGGCTGGGCCGAGGGCAGCAGAGTGTGACTCAGGCACATCAGTGGGAGTTTCACACTTTGCTGTCAAGTCCTCTGCACACCAAACTTTAGCCAGACCACACACCCCTACCCCCACCGCCCCCCCGAAATGTCCTTGGACTGTAAATACAACCGAGGATGTGGCAAACGGAGCCCCATGCTCTGTGTGATCCAGCCCCCAGGCAGGCTGTCCCTCACGGGAAAGGAGTTCAACTGTTCAGCATGGCAGCAGAGCTGTGGCTTTGCTGTTACCTCCCCTTCCAGGTGCACTGCAGCACTACAGCACTCTGAGCAGCAGTGCCCCAAGTGTTGCTTGGGACACAGGCATTAGACTGTCAAGAGTTTCCATTAGAGGTTTCTGCTGCTGGAAGGTGAGTTACCTGCCACACTTTTTGCAGGAAAAAACTCTAAATTAGCTTAGTTTGTGACCTCATTAAGAACTTTGCCTGAGACCAGAGCAATCTAGAAATGGCATCAACAGTGTAATACATGTTAGCCTTCACCCCCACACTATGCTTAGTGCTGTCCTTAACTTGTCTGTAGCTTCACAGATTTGTGTCTTCTTGTTTAATTCTAAGCTTGCTTAAACAAGGCCTAAATTACGCATCTACCCTGGGGTGGCCTCAAAAAGAAACAGAATCAAACCCTGAAGCTGAATGTGTCACACTGCATGGAGCTTTGTCACGAGGAACCTGCCCAGACTGTGTTGGCAGGGTCTGTGCTGAGCATCCAGACAGCAAGGTCTGCAGAGCAGGTCTGACAGGCAAATGGGTTTGCAGAAAGAAGCAGTTGGGGTTTTCAATGGTCCCTGAGGGCATCCCAGACCATGCCACCTGGCACCCTGCCTGCTTCCATCCCAGCACTGACAGATTGCCTGCACCTGCTGGGCACTGTTACCCCAACTTGGGCGAACCCTGCCCACACTAAAGCCAAGATGTGCAGTGTGATTTTGACACTCTGAACTGACCAGCATCATTTTTAAAGATACTTCAGTGTCTGCTTGTGCTGCTGAGTACTGTGGTACTGACAGTCACACTGGCAGGGTATGTTATGATGGACAATGCATGACTCGAATCAGCTACACTGCAGGGGTGATGAGGTCTGCATCGTTACCACAGTGGGAAAGGCTGAGAGACTTGGGGTTGTCCAGCCTGGAGAAGACCAGGCCCCACCCTGTAGCAGCCTTTCAGTACTTAAAGGGGCCTCTGTGGAAGATGGGGACAGGCTGTTTAGCAGGGGCTGTTGTGACAGGAGAGGGGGTGATGGTTTCAAACTAAAAGAGAGGAGATTCAGAGCAGAGATAGGGAAGGAATTTCTGGCACTAAGGGTGGTGAAAGGCTGCCCCAGGTTGCCCACAGAGATGGCAGAAGCCCCATCCCTGGAACCCTTCCAGGTCAGGTCGTTTGGGGCTCTGAGCAAGCTGCCCTGGTTGGAGATGTCCTTGCTGACTGCAGGGGGGTTGGACTGGATGAACTTGAAAGGTCCCTTCCAACCCAACCCATTCTATGACCTTGTGATTCTGTGTTCTTCTGTTGGCTTTAGTGGTGCCAAGGTCAAGCTTCAAATGCAAAAGTTACAGATATCAACAGCAGCAACAAGAAATCCTAGCACTGAACCCAATTTTTCTGTCGAGAAAAAGCAGTGAGTTAACTCACTGCCAGCACTGCCTCGACCCCCTCTTGTCTTCTCTGAACTGCTGCATCTGCTGTGTAAGACTCTGGCTCCCCAAACAAACATTGTGAAGTGCAAAGCAATCCTTGCCTACGTCAAAATGACAAAGCACCTGAGGCAAAACCACATCTGGGATCATGAGAAATAAACAGTCTGAGTGCTTTCTGCTTCCAAATGCCAAGGAGACTGCCAGGCTGCAGCAGGCTGCTGTGTTCCCATTTCTAGAAATGAGTTTCCCTGGGCATGAGGAGTTAGACAGGCACAGGCTTGTGGGAATTGAAAATGGTTATAAGAATGGCTCTTAAAAACATAAGTGAGGAGGAAATATGATGCTTTTTGTTTGGTTTTTTCTTTCCATTTGAAAAATGGAATGTATTCCTAAGTGATGGGAAATATTCTTCACATAAAACAATCGTTTGTCTGCTGTGCCTCCAAAAGAGGAGCTCAGAGCTAAATGCATCTCTATTAGATACAAAAGCTACAAAGACAATCTGTGCTCATCTGAAAATGTTTATGTAGCCTGGAAGAAAATGAAATGAATGAGGAATGTAAGCAATAAAGATGGTCAGAAGTGTTTCCCTTGCCCTGCTCACTCACATATCTTCTACTCACAGCATTAATGTGTCACTGGGAATGCATGCTGATGAACTTTGATCACCAAGGGCAGGCAGTGCTGCAGCAGAGCAGCTGGACTGGCACTGCAGGAGTCAAGGCTGCAGAAGGTGGTTTGTCGATCTGAGGTTCAGTGGAAGATGCTGCATCTGTAGGGCAGAGCCATCGAGAGGCTGAGACTGCATCCAGGCCTGGGCTAATACCCTGGCAAGAGCCACGCTGCAAGTTGGGCTGCTGCTGGCTTGAGAGGGGCCATCAGTAGCTCCTTCGGCTGCAGACAGTAACTCACAAACAGGACATTCAGCTTTCAAAAGATGAGGTTGTGACTGAAGTGGTTCTCCAGTGTTGCTCCCTCCTGGCTTCAAGGGACAGGTGCTGGCCGGCAGCATCAGAAATCCCTTGCTGCCCTTAGCTAGGATGCAGTCCTCTGTCTGCCTGGCAGAAACACAGCTGGGAATAGTGGCCACGGAGGTACAGCCACTTAGCACCGCCGGTGGGAAAGCTCTTTTGAAATGCAAACCTCGCAAGAACGCTGCTCAAGACACAGAGTCTGCATCCAAGCCCCAGCTCTTTTTAGGTCTGTGAATTAATTAATTGGATTCAGACACCTTGTTAACTGCTCCTTTCTAAAGTGAATACCTACTCCTGGTTGCATGCCCTGCAGGAAATGGTGGCTGGATGTGGAGGGGAGAAATGTCCACAGCTCAGCCTCTTCCCTGCACCTTGCTGCTTGCTCTGCAGTTGCTCTAAAACATCGGTGCTGCAGGTGCAGTGTGCTAGCAAGTGGTTATGTGCCCACTGTGTGGATTTAAAGGCCAGGCTGGATTCCCCCTGTGCTTTGCAATGATTGCTTTTTCAGCTGGTTAAAGCAGTGACCAGTAACTGGGTGACTTGCATCCAAAAGTCATGAGGAAGGCTATTGGTTGTGTGGCATTTTCCATGGTTATGTGGAAGATCTCTTGAAGTTAAATAAAAAGTATTAAAGCAATACATTAAAAGCTAAAGTCTTTATGAATGCCATAAATCAATTCCTTTTCCTGTGTGGCTTGCAAAAAGAGGTTTTCCTGGTTATCTACAGTAGCCTTAAGAAGCAGGGAGGACACAAATCAACAAAACACTTTGTCTAAAATTAAATTCCTAGCATGACTCAGGATTTGGGTGGTTTGGGTATTTTTCAGCAGCGAAATGTCAGGTAGATTGTGTTACAGTGAGTAACTTGAAGTTAACTGGCGTTTGCCCTACCACCTCTGTCCATTACAGGGTGATGTTTTTGTCACCTAGGCTCCTCTTTCAGCACTTTATGGATGGTGTAATTCATAGGAATGTGGGGAAAAGTGATTTACCTGTGTTTATAGCCAAATATCCTGGCTATAAATTGAAGACCTGATTCCACTGAAAAGGAAAATCAAAGATCTTCTCTTGTGGAAGCCAACACAACTCTTGCATCTCAAAGCTACAGCAAGCAATAGACTCAATGACTGCAAGAGCATGATGACTGTGCAGAGCTGCACAGAGGGACACATCCCTGGGTCAGGAGTCTCTTATGGAGAATCCTGCTGCTCTGTTCCTCTCCAGAATGGTCACAGAGAAGGAGAGGCCAGCTGCCTGGAAGAAATGCTCATTTTCAGTCAAGGAGCAAGAGGACACAGTGAGGAGACAAGGGGTAGCAGTTTCAGATTGGAAGAGAGTTGATGTAGACATTAGGAAGGAGTTTTGCACTGTGGGAGTGGTAAGATGTTGGAATAGGTTGCCCAGAGAGGTTGTGGATGCCTCATCCCTGGATGTGTTCAAGGCCAGGTTGGATAGGGATTGGAGCAGCTTGGTCTGGTGGAAGGTGTCTCTGCCCATGGCAGGGGGGCTGCAACTGGGTGGTCTTTAAGGCTGCTTCCAGCCCAAACCGTTCTGTGATTCTACATTTAACTGAGATCCCCATGGAGCCCATTGCCAGGTTTCAGTTTCCCTAGGAACAAAGTGCACCAATACAGGCAGGGTTGTTTTTTTTTCAGCCATCTTGCAGCCTGAGAAAGCCTTCCTGAATCCACAGGCAGCCCAGGAACAGTGCAATTTAACAGTAAATCAGGAACATTTCAGCCTGAATTAAATCAAACCCACTTCTTGCCCATACACTGACAGGTGAATGTCACTCCAGGTAGCCTCAGGCAGCTGTGACGGGCAGCTGCCAGACTCAAAAATAATGGATTTCCTCCAACTCTCTTGAAAATAGGTCTCTGCAGAGGGGAGTAATGATGAGGAAAGGGAGTGCAGCTCTCCTGGCTCCACAAGCCCTTGCTGCTCAGTAGCAGAGAACAGGTTATGGAATGCTGTCTGGAAAAGCTCCAGCTTCCATGGATCTTTTTCTGATGGATATTCACTTTGTGGAGTACTTCCTACTGCTTTCCTAACTGCGTGCAGTGCTTGCAGGCTGTCCCTTGTAGAGCCTGAGGTCAGTGATGTTTATGAACTGAGTGCAGCTTTTGTATTCAGCTCAGACCTGCCCTGAGTACTTCTGGGTCGCTCTGAGGTGCCTGGGAGCGGTGGTGCTGTTCTCAGAGCCAAACACACTGCGCTGCACAAGCGTTTGCAGGCTTACACCAGCAGATTGCTTTCCAGACCTGTCCTGAGGACTGTTTAACGAAGGGCAGGTAGTTCCCAGCTGTCTGATTTACGCCCGGCTGAGATCTGTCAGAGACAGAGCCTTCTCCCCACCGAAATGCGATGGGACACGAAACTCTTTAAGGCAGCGCAACTAAACCAATCAGCCAACGAAACAAAACTCTCTGAGCTATCCTTCCTGTGCCTTTCCGTACACACCCTGTGTCTTCTCTGGTTTCCATAATGAAATTGGAAGCTCTTTGAAACGAAGAACTGTCTGCGTTTTGTCTCTCGCTGTGTAGAAGAACACAGCAATATTTAGTGTTTGTCTTTACTGCTTCCGACGAGGCGTTTGGCCCTGGGTTTGTGTGAGAACTTTTCCAAGGCTGGCAATGCTGGCTGTGGCATCCGCTTTTCTTTCTTCAAGGCTCTGCACAATTTGGGACTTAAAGAGATGTCCTTTGTTTCAGAATTGCCCTCTTTGTGCTTGGCCATTGCTGCCACAGAGCTGGGCCGTCCAGCCCCCAGCCCCGACGCTATTGTGCAGCGGGAGGGACAGTGATTGCCGTGTCCAGAACGGATTTTAATTGGAAACACAACTTCATACAGTAGCTTGGAATGGATACAGGAGGAACGGGGAAACATAAATCAACACATGGAGGAAAAAAACCCAAAACAACGCAAAAGCCCAGGCAGAGTGAACCAGAAGGCTGTTCTGCTGGCGTTTTGTCCCGAAAGTGGTTCCAGGAGAGACTGTGCATGCCTGGGGAAAACTGAAGCACAGAGCGAGCAGCACAGAGTGTCTGAGACCCTCCAAGGGCCAGACCCTGGTGTAGGTCAGCTCTGCCTGGCTGCGTTTGTGAGCGCTGCCATTCCTCATTGACCTCAGCTGAGGACCCCAGCCTGGCGGGATGGAAATCCAGGAACTTTGAATACTTGTTTGTTTTGTGTTGGGATTTCGTCCTTAATTGCGCTTTAATCAATCTTTTGTTTTGTAGATTGTCCTCCCCTTGGTCTGGAGACTTTAAAAATCACTGACTTCCAGCTCCACGCCTCGACAGCCAAGCGGTACGGGCTGGGGGCCCACAGGGGCAGGCTGAACATTCAGGTAACTGCAGGTTTGCTCCTCCGGTGGCAGAATGGCCTCAGGCTGTGCTGTGTTACAAAGGAACGGAGGGATGGTTATTGGCTCTGACTGCTTCGTCGGCTCCTGCGGTGCAGATGAAGGGGAACCATCGAGTGCGGGAGGGGAGAAGGCTGCAGGACAGCCTTTATTTGTGTGGGGTTTAGAGGAGAGCTCCACACTTCTTGTGCCGAGGGTGCAGATCCAAAGGGACCTCTCCGAGCAAGCAAAGGTGGAGGCAGCCCAGAGGTGCTCCCTTCTCAGCTGCCTTAGCAGACAGTCCGGAGCAAGTTCGATTTGTTGCTTGCTCGCTGTCGCTGACAATGTGAATTGAAGCGGCGGTTTCCAGGGAAGCAGCTGCCCTAAGACAGAGTCTCAGAGGTATTATGGTACCCAAAAGCTCTCCAGTAGCCTACAGTCTGCTTTAGCTCGATGTGCTTAGATGCTTTGCAGGACCAGATTCTGTTTCCCCATTCCCTGTGTTTCGCCCTTTCTGGGTGCTGTTTCCCGAGTCTTTCCCAGCGTAGGTGCGGTGCTTTTGCACAAGGCAGTACACTTACATCTCAAAGCATGCTGCTGCCAAGTTAACGGGGAAAAGACCTCCTAAGTTCATTTAATTAGTTACCCTCCGTTAGATTATTTATTTTCCCCTCTGGCTGAAGGTCTTTGCCAGCTGCTGTCGTGGGAAGGATGAGCTCTGATCAGCAGTGCAGTTTCACGTGGTGCACCCTGGTGCTGTTCTGGTGGGCAGCCGCTGGAAGGAGGTTCAAACCTTGCTGTGCACCTTCGCCTCTTGCCTCACTGTCTTCCAGAGCTTCCATGCAAACAGCTCTGCCGGCTTCCCTCCAGGGAAGAAACTACCCCCCCTCCCCTACTTCTTTTCCTTGTGTTAATGAGTTAGTGCTGGCCAGAAAGTCTGGCACAGTTTGCTGTGCAGCCACATGAACAATGCAGCCACTGGTGCTAAGTGCCAGGAAACCCACATGGGGGTAGGTCCTGCCCCTTCTTCCCAAGCCCATGTCAGGTACAGCAGGTTGGGTGTGATGTGAGATCTCATCTGCAACTGTCAGATATAATTTTGAGGTCTGAGTGAGGTTATTTTGCTTCCTGCTTCACATTCTCTGCTAGGAAAAGCCCTCGGACAGCAGTGGTGTGCAGGCAATGTCCATACGTGCTTTACAGGAATGTCTCCTTGACGTCACTGAATGGTCTGGGTTGGGAAGGACCTTGACAGGTCACCTAGTCCAACCTTCCTGACGTGAGCAGGGACAGTTTCAAGTAAATCAGGGTGCTCAGAGCCCTGTCCAGCCTGACCAGGCATGCACATCAGTCACCTCCCCGGGCAGCCCGGGCCAGTGTTCCACCTCCTTCATCGCAGAAGCTCTTCTTGTGCCTGATGTAAATGTCCCTTGGGTTTCAATGGGTGATTGTCCTTTGCAGTGAGCCTTCTGCCTTTCATCAGTGCTCAGGGGGCTGTTATCACACACCACAGGTACCAGAGGGGGAATGAGGTCCCTGGGGATTTCTTTGCTGCTCAAAAGGGCAGGTTGTGGCAAGCTGGGCAGAGGCAGAAGGCACAAGGCAGTGGTATTTCAGCAGCTGTGTTTTCATGCTGTTTAGTACTGGACACATTAAAAAAAAAACAGAAAGCAACCCTCCTGGCCCAAGTCTGAGAGACAGAGGTGCCAATGAAGTCTAAGCACACCACTAACCTACCTGTGTACAGTCATCAGCACTTTTATGGGCTGCTGCCCTTGTGCCATGGTCTGGGTATCACCACGGTGCCATCAGGACATTCATATGACTCTTCTGTTCCTTCCTGAAATAAAAGGCAAAATCCACTTTCTGCTCAACCTCTCGTCTGATGTGAAGTCAGCTGAGAGGCTTAGAGCTCACCCCAGGTAACTGGCACCACCTCAGTTTGCAGGCAGTTTGCAGAATAATGAAGCATTTCAAAGGCTCCTGAGGGCTGTTTTTTCTGGGTAGGTTATTTGAAGCATGTAAAATGAATCAGCTGGTGCATGCTTTATTCTGCAGAAGGACAGGCTTAGCAGCTCTGGGCAGGGCCTGTTAGGATCCACTTCTCTTGTCACCTTGCACTCTCTGGAACCTGGGTTTGCTCCCAGGCCTGTATGAATGTGGCCACTATGTTGGGACTTCATAAGAGCTGGAGCACTGCTATTGGAACCCTGAATATTGGAGATCCAGCCTGCAACTGCAGTAGAGCACCAGCGATTAACTACAGCACCAACTGGAATTTAACTTCATCAGGAAAAATCATAGCCTAAAATAATGTCCACTGAGGGACTCTGCCTTCAGGGCTGAAAGTCATCAGTGTTTGTCTCTTGTGCAATACCTAGCAGTGGTGTGGAACACCTGCAATAGGTAGTCAAGGAATGTTTCCTCTTCCTCCTTCTCTCTGCTGGAGAAACCCATGCAGCACTGGAGACAGCCACTCAGAGCAGTGCTTTCTATGCAGATAAGCAGGAGGCTTTTCTGTCTTCTCTGTTCTTTTATTTCCCTGATTCCCTGTGAAAATCTCCTCTACCAAAACATAGAAGGCGAAACTATTTAGGTTCTGCTTTCAGCCCTTGTGCTTCAATTCTTCTCCTTTGGCAGTGGTTGCTATAAATATCTGGGATGAGTAATATTTTTTTCCTATGGCACAGTGACATTTGTGATCACCCTGCTGGGAATGGAGAACTGAAGCAGAAGTGGTTGGATAGGAGGTGTAGTTTCACTGCAGCTTCAGATGGCTGGTGGTGGAAGACTGGAACCTCTGTCTTCATTGGAATACATTTAGGCAGTGATATCACTCTTCTCAGTATGGCTGCTTCAGATTTAGCCCTAACTGCAAGTGCACTGGAACCTGTTCAAGAGGAAGGTTGCAGCTCAGGTCAGCAATCATTTCTATATTCTCACTTTTCCCCATTGTTCAGTTCTCCTTGGAGAATTTCTCTTCTGTTGCTAGCAGTTTCTCTGTGTCTTGCATGTGGACTTTTATACAAACTCCACCTTAAATCATACCTGGAAGTAGGTGGCTTTGGTTGGTACCTTTGGGTGGTGCAGCAGAACAAGTCCTTCTCTTAAGCTGCCCTGGTTTAGATTATTATACCTGAGAACATGAGAAGTTTTGGGAGTCGAATCCATGTCTGTTTTACAGCAATTCCTTCAGACACCAGAAAACTCCCACTGGGAAAAGAGATTAAGAGCTGCTGCTTCTCTTTGAATGGGAGCCAAGCAAGGTCCCCTGTGGCAGGAGCCCTGTGGCAGTGGAGGCAATTGCATGAGCAGTTGTGTTCTGGGTGCTTCACTTGTGTGCTACAGGCGCAGCTGTGCCGCTCAGCAGACAGATGTCTGCTGCTCAGCTGTCCACCAGAGCTGTCAGATCTCTCTCTGATATGGACTTACAAAGCTTTCCATACTCCTTCCTATTGGGAAGATGTTGAAGAGTACCCACTGCTGGAGTTGCTTGGGTGGCAGTGACAAATGCTCACTAAGCACAGAGGAAATGTGACGCTGCACATCGCAGTGCAGGCACCCCCTGGGACAGCTTCTGTGCTCTTTATGGTAGTAGGCAGCTTGGTGCCAGCCATGCCCTGGCCTTTAGCAATCAGACAAATTTCTCAAGCTCAGAGGCTGTGTTGCTTTTAATGCTGTTTCAGATGGATTTGGGATACAGCTTACTCAGCACCCCCTGCAGCTATTTCCTTGACAGAGGTGGAGGCTGCTCTTGGTGGAGTTCTTACCAGCATAAACTAGGATAAGATTGGTGCACAAGTTGGAGTACAATTGGATTTGCCTGAGTTTTTAACCTTTGACACCTTAGTGATGAAAAGTAATAATGGTGGGACTGAAAGATGGTTGGGAAATAGCATTGCTGTGTCCATATCCCTGCAGACTCTCAGGAGGAGGGAGATGGCTCCAGCACGGAGCATTATCTGCATGGGTTGGGACTGGCTTTTCAGGACTTTCATAACTCAGAAGATCATGTGGAGTTTTTTTCTGGATAAAGGGCTCTTCCAGGCCACAGGTGTGGAGAGATGGACCAAACTGAAGCTCTGTTCATGCCTTCCAGCTGGAATTTACTTGTAACAGTTGTTTTTAAAGGGGCTTTGCAGAGTTTCCCTCCCCACTTTGACCGAGCAGATACTTTGGTCGCTCTGTGTTGCTGTCGAGGTGCTTAAACTAGAGCTAAAGGAGTAAGTGGGGTGAATGATGACTTCATGGGTTTGGTTTTGCATCCCCTGCCCCGTGAAAGACCTTCAGTTTCCTGGTTCTGCTTTCTGAAGCCGTTTTTGCCTCCTTTGCAGGCAGGTGTTAATGAAAACGATTTTTACGACGGCGCTTGGTGTGCCGGCAGGAACGACCCCTACCAGTGGATCGAGGTGGATGCCCGCAGGCTGACCAAGTTCACCGGGGTCATCACGCAGGGGAGGAACTCCCTCTGGTCGTAAGTGCAGGCTGCCTTTGCTCCAGGGGGTTCTGGCCCTGCTGTGTGCTGGTTTGCTCAAGGGAAGAGAAGGGTGGAAATGCTGTGCTGCCATCAAGCAGCTGGGCAAAGGAGCGGTGATAGAGGAAGGGCTGTGACACGGAATGCAAGCTTAAAGGTGGCAAATTCCTGCAGTCTCTGTCTACCTCAGCAAGAGGATGCAGCAAAATACCCTTGGATTATGCACTTTTGGAATGGTCCAGCTGGCAGGCTTGCTTCTGTTGAACTTTCTCATTCTTTTCCAGTGTTCATTTGGTTGCTTTATCATCTTACACTGGTCAGTGGGTGTTGGGGTTTCCTAATGCTTAGGCAATCACCAAATCATTGGTAAAGTTCCAAACCAACCCTATTCCTAAATGACCTGTTAAAGCAAATTTGTATCTTTACTCGTGCTAGTTTGAGGGGTCTCAGGTTCCCTTAAGAAAACTACAGAGGCTGAGACCCGTCCCAGGGGCCAGGCCTGGTGCTCCCAGGACACTGTAATATTGTTATTCTATTCCACGTTCTGGTATCACAGCTCACGAGGCAGTGCCTGGCTGCTATTGCTCTCTTCCCTTCTCTCCTCCCTGCACACATCTCTGGGGAGAGCACATCCCTCCCGACCTCCTGGTCTGTGTGGGGCAGATGGCTTCAGGCTGGCAGGGAGTCCTGAGCTGCAGCCTGCTGAGATGGGGAGGGCAGTTCTGGCCTACTCTCAGGGCTGCTGAGGGGGACAGGGGTGGAGGGTTCCAGATGGTTTTAGTCTGATAGACTTGGCTTAGCTTCTGGAAGTCTCCATTCTGCCTGATTGCCTTTTGCATGTAAGCACCTGTAAACAGAATCTCTCTTTACACTTCCAAATAGTCTGCAGCATCTTCCTTCTTGCTGTCCAAAAGGAGTAAGTCACTCCTGTCCTCCAGTCCTGGGTAGCTCCTGGCCTCAGACTACCACACTACTTTTGTTGTTGTTGTTGTGTAGGGGCTTTTAGAATCTAACCAAACCAGATAGAATCATGGAATGGCTGACACTGGAAGAGACCCTAGAGATGCCCCAGGCCAACCTCCCTGCCGTGCAGTGTGTCTGCAGCAGGGCTCCAGTGTCTGGCAGCCAGCACTCTGTGCTGCACTGCTGGCTGCAGCTGGAGCCTGCTGGCTAAGAGCCTTCAAGGGAGGAGCGCCTGGCACGGATGGGGCAGCTGCCTTCTTCCCCAGGGCTGAGGAGGCAGTCCAGACGTGCTGAGCACAGGAACTCAGGCTTGGTCAGAGGGTGCTGCTCACTGAAAGCCTTTCTGAGCTCTCTGGTTGCATATGGCCCTGGGAAAGAAGCTTTGCACTTTGCAGACGCACTCATGGTGCTTGGGGACATGGCTGGACTGATTCTCCAGGTCTTTTCCAGCTAAGAGGTTATGGTTCTGTGAGGCACTGCTCCAGAGAGGAGCTGCCCACATTGCTCTGTGATGTGGTAACGTGGGTGAGGTGAGTGCTGTGGGCGAGGCACACGGCAAGCAGCAGGAAGAAAGGGGACCTGGAAACGATGCTTTGCTTTCCCTCATCTTCAGTGTCCAGGCTCCTGTTCTGTGAGTCTCACAGTGTCACACGAGCAAATAACCCCACTTGTGCTGCTAGGCTTTTTGGCCAGGTGTGCAGGAGCTGCCTGCAGATCCATGCTGCCCAGGGCTATTATCACTTAACAAAAGTATTTTGCCGTGTTAAAAAAAGGCAAACCAGAAAGAATCTCAGCGTAAGGAGAGGTTCCTTGTTCAGCTCTCCCAGTGGTGGTTTTCACTTCTGTGAGTGCTGCTGTGGGAGTAGAGCCTCTTTGGCAGTAAAGTTTCTGTGTTTATTTCCTTGTTCTGTGCTGGGGAGATGATTGCTGTGGCAGAGTTTTGCTCTTTGTATTCACATCTTGCCGTGGCTGTTGCTGTCCACACCACTGCTGCACTGCTCGGTCTTGTCACACCTTGATTTTTAGTTCAGCTCCACTGCAGGTCTCCTGCAGGGACTGGCACTGTTGTAGCTGGTGTTTGGTCACCTCTCTGCTTTGGGCTTTAAGTTACCTGCTCTTGCTTTTGCCCTCTTCCCCCATGAAGAGTTGGTGGGCAAAACCCTGAGGGTCTGAAGCAAGAGCAGGGTTGGTGAGGGGAAAGCAAGGGCAGGCTCCTCCTGGCTTGCTACTCAGCAGAGAAACAGGCGCAGCTCTGCCTGGTAGGAGCAAAGGTAGTTTGAACTGTCTGAGCTGCACTGAGGGGCAGGCTAAGGTCTGCTGCAAAGCCCGTGCTGAAAGCCTGAGCTCTGCCCCATGGAGAGGCTGGAGGAATGGGGAGACACAGCCCAAGGAAGGGCTGGGCTGCTTCCCTACCTCCAGTTTACACCCCAGGGACTGCCCCAGGGGCAGCTTTCCTGGTCAGAATGCGATGGCCACATGTCCCTTGGTGTCTCTGGATACAACCTTGGCTGTGGGACTTCCCTGGAGACCACCTCACCTTCCCTCTGCTTCTCCCACAGAATGGATAAAATCAGTGTAGCTGGTGTCTGTCTGCTCTGCACCTGCAAAACTGACTTGATACCCTCTGGGGGACCACAGGAGACGTCTGTGCTTTCACAAGAGCAGCCTTCATCCAGGCCAGGAGTGGCAGCCTGGGGTTTCCAGGGTCTCATCCCCAGGGAGCATCAGGCTCAGGAAGAGGGCAGATGCTGCTTTCTGAATTACTCACCTTGAGGCATCTGAAAAGTGCTCTCTATCTGACTTTCTACCCCCTCCCCACCCCTCTGATCTGTGTTCAGAAGTGAGAGCCTGCCAAACTTGAGAGCCAAGGGGAGATTTTCTTCAAGCCTTGGAGGCTTTCCCAACAGTACATAAAAAGAGATCAAGGCAATAGGATATATGTTAAGTTCACCAGATTATGTGGTGGTGACAAAGGATCAGAAAAGCAACTTTCTTTTGCTGCTTTGTGCTGAACAAGAAACTTTAACAAAGCGAAAAATGAACTTTTTTCTCGCTGGGCTTCTGCCTGGGTCAGATTTGTGCCTGGTCCCCCTTAGCTTCCTGCTGCTGACTTAATGAGGATGTGTGAAATGACATGAGAGGGCAGCAAGGACAGCCTGATGCCCCCTGCACCAAGTGACTTTGCCCTGTCACTGCAGTGTTTGAGTTACGAGCAGCCTGCCTTTGATTCTGCTTGGATCTCTGAGGTGCAGCCAAGGCTGCTGTGCTGGGCCAGAAGCAATGCTTCCCTCCATGGCAGCTCTGGCAGCAGTAGCTTGATCTTGGTGGCCCAGATACAACCAATTCACACCCAGCCTTGCTTACTGGGGCCTTGAGCTTTGAAGATTGAATCACAGAGCTGCTTTGATCGAGAGACCTTCAGGATCAGCAAGTCCAATCCTTGAGGCAGCAATGCCGAGCTGAGCCACATTGCTCAGCACCACACCTACAGAGCTTCAAAATCCCCCAGGCAACCTCATGACATTCAACAAGGCCAAGTGTAAGGTCCTGCAACTGGGTAGGCACAATGCCAAGCACAGCTCCAGGCTGGGTGGGGAATGGCTGAGAGCAGCCCTGAGGAACAGGCCCTGGGAGTCTGGAGTGATGCAAAGCTCAAGATGAGGCTGCAGTGTGAGTGTAGCCCAGACAGCAACTGTGTGCTGGGCTGCAGCAAGAGCAGTGTGGGCAGCAGGGCAAGGGAGGGGATTCTGCCCCTTTGCTCTGCTCTCCTCAGACCCCACCTGCAGTCCTGGGTGCAGTTCTGGAGCCCCCAGCACAGGAAGGACATGGAAGTGTTGGAGGCAGTGCAGAGGAGGCCAGCAAGATGCTGAGAGGGCTGCAGCAGCTCTGCTGTGAGGACAGGCTGAGAGAGTTGGGGCTCTGCAGCCTGCAGAGGAGAAGGCTTCCAGGAGAGCTTGGAGTGGCCTTGCAGGATCTGAAGGGGGCTGCAGGAAGGCTGGGGAGGGACTATTGACAAGGTCTGGGAATGGCAGGACAAGGGGAATGGGTTTGAAGTGTCAGAGGGGAGATTGAAAGTGGATGTTAGGAGGAAGTTGTTTGCAGTGAGGGTGGTGAGACACTGGCACAGGTTGCCCAGGGAGGTTGTGGCTGCTCCCTCCCTGGAGGTGTTCAAGGCCAGGTTGGAGGAGGCCTTGAGTGCCCTGTGCTAGTGGGAGGTGTCCCTGCCTATGGCAGGAGGTTGGAACTGGCTGATCCTTGAGGTCCCTTCCAACCTTACCATTCTATGGTTCTGTGGTTCCATGAATGGAGATTCCCTAGGCAGCCTGTTCCAGCACCTGACAGCCATTCAGGGAAGAAACTGAGTTTGAGGAGTTCTTCCTTGTGGACTCAAGGGCTGTTGTTCAGGCACTTCAGTTGTTCTGGGAGCACTGAAATCCTGGCAGAGGTCTCTTTGCCCAGCACAGATGGCACTCTGCTCAGACTGCCCGAGGCCCGCAGGTGTCTAACTGCACAGGCAAAGAACCAGGACATCTTTTTGGTTTTCAAAGTGAAGACCCCCAGAACCGAGAAGTGCCTGAGGCTGGCTGATGTGAACACAAGCTCTGACACCTTGGGAGAGGCAGGGTGCTACTTCCTGTGCATGGGTGGAACACCTGGAGCTGAAGGGCTCCAGGCATTTAGCAGACTTTCACTATGAATATCCAGCAGTCAATAAACAGACATCAGTGACCTCTGCAGAGCCTTCCTAGGCTACAGGAGGTGTGAGTGGTGTGAGCTCCTAGAAAGGCACATGGCAGCCTCCTCTGAGAGGTGGTTTGTGCTGTAGCTGGCTACAAGGGGGTTCATGGGTGAATGTTTGGGGAGAAATACAGAGTGGGATTCTTTCTGTTGCTGCCAATACATCACAGAGCTGTTTTGTTAGGAAAACCCCTGCGGGGCACTGAGCACATTGTTTATCAAATATCTCTGTTAGTCTTGCAAAGCATCTTTAAACACCAGTGCAGAAGGCTGCTGAGTGGGCCCCTGGCAGCACCACCCTGGAACTGTGCCATTCCAAGGGTTAAAATATGCAAGTTCATGATGGAGGGAGAGAGAATATTTATCACTCAGCAGTTTGGCAAGACTCTGAAAGCCAGAGGGAAGAGGTTTCCCAGAGCCCAGGCTGTGGCTGGATGACTCAGCACCATCATTTGTAGCAGGAGAGAGCCCCTGTGGCTGCAGGGTGTGCTGGCTGAGTAAAGCTTTGGGCTGGCTCAGTGCAGAGGTGCTTTGGGTTTCAGAAGAGGACAGAAGGGTTCAGCAAGTCAGGGGTGTGTGTGAGCAGGCATTTACCTACAACCTGCCTTTCAAGTAGGTTAAGTTATGCACTCTCTTTGCACACAAGGAACAACAGAATGTCAAGGATAAGAAAAACCATGGATGAAATAACCTGTGCAGAATGTCCACATCCTAAAGCAAAGCTCTGAAAACAAACAAAAGTCCAAACAAAACAACAACTCTACACACACCCCTCCAAGAACCCCCAACCCCCCAAAACTCCAGAACAAACCCAAACATGCCCAACCAACCCATCAGAAAAGACCAAACCCAAACCACCTCCAAACTTGCATCTTGTGTACAGTCAAAGGAGAGGCCCTTTGAGATCATGGAGTCCACCTGTCAGGTTAGGACCACCATGGCCATTAAACGTCCTGAAGTGCCTCAGTGTTCACGTTGCTGGAACACCTCCTCATGAAATAGTGAAGAGTTTTTCACTCCTATGCAGAATATTTGCCTTTAAGAGAAAAAGAAGATACAGCAGTGACTTTCACAGGCTGGTTTGAGAGGGCTCCAGCTCCAAAGTGCTCTGCACAAGGAGCACCTGAATCTGTTGGAGAGTGTCCAGAGTAGGTGACGGAAATGATCAGGGAGATGAAACACCTCTGAAGAGAAGAAAGGCTGTGAGGGTTCAGGGGTTCAGCTTGGAGAAGAGAAGGCTCTGGGGCAGCACTATTGTGGTCTTCAGTGCTTAAAAGATGCTTGTAAAAAAGGCAGGTCTCTTCTGCCAAGGAACGAGTGACAGGGCAAGGGGAGGCAGCCTCAGGTTGCACCAGAAATGACAGATGTTAAGACCATCAACATTTTGGAACCCCTCTGGGGGTTGCTATCTGAACAGCAGAAGGAAACACCCACATCCGGCACTAGAGTTTCTGGAAAGGTCAGAAAGAGACTGAAATCTTGCCCACACCTGGCTGCAAGTGGCAGACACGGGGTGGGAAATGCATCTGCAGCCCCAGCCTCTCCTGTCTGCAATGAGAGCTTTGAAAATGTTGGGCTCTGTCCCTTTGAGCAAGTGGAATTCCAGCCCTGAGCTCTCTTTTTGCAGGGCCTCCAGAGAGGCAGATTGCACAGCAGTGAGTTAATTTAAGTCAGTGAGAAGCCATTTTAAAAATTAAACATTCAAGGATTTCAATTATTAAAAGGCTTTAAAGATGCCCTTGCTTGCTAATCAAGCTCCATCTCTGAAATGAGATTGATTTTAATTAATTTGTGAAGCTTGCTGCACTACCTGTGGTGAGCCTGAGCCTGCTTTGCCTTGGCTTGTTTTGGGAGCTGTTAAGCAGTGGCTGTTTTAAGACTTTATCAACATAAATATTATTATAGAATATTAATGCTAATGGCTTTATGTTTAATTGGATGAGATGACAAACCACATCTCCAAGCAGCTGATTCTGCTGCATGAGCACAGTCTCCTGTTTCCCTGGCGCTGTTCTGTGCAGCAGCTCTGCTGGCTCAAGCACTTTGACTTGCCAATTCCTGCACTGTTGGAGGATGCACATATGGGTGCCTGCCTCCTGTTTTCCAGTAATTTTAGAGGTTTGTGATGCATCTAAATCAGATTATAATGATGGCAGGAGAATAATAATATGGTCCATGTGTAGAGTTCCCATTAGCATCATCTGCAATATTTGCTAATCTCATCCCCAGCACCTCTGCCACTGCAGAATTGAGTTTCTGCTAGCTGGCACCTGCCCACCTTCCTGGTTCCTCTCAAGTCACGTGGGGTGGAGTGGTGTGGAATCCTTGGAGACTAGGCTAAGAGTGTGAGATCTGTTTCATTTCTGCTCGTTCAGCTTTCCGTAACTGAGAAGCCGCAGCCGGTGCTGTGCAAACCACCTCAGCCCCTGCCCAAGTGATCCCAAGTCCCAGCTGGTGTACTGCAGGCTGGGCAGCCCACAGCTTCTCATGTGGCACTTGCTGTGTGTTGTGCTGGGCTGGGACTCGTCTGTGTGTAATGCACAGAAAGAAAAGCAAGGAAATTGCCTTGGGAAGGCAAGGCAAAAAGATGTCATTGTGCTGGGGCTGTTGTGCTGTCTCTGCCCACGCTCAGCAGCCTGCTGCTGCTGTGGTCAGATAAGGAGAGGTTGATTGTCTGGGCAGGAGGCTGCAGGAGAGCTGTTGTGAACCCTCTGTTTTGGTTCAGATTTCCCCTCTCTCCCTGCAAATGTCACTGAATTCCTCTGCTTGTCTTGCTTTCCAGATGGACAAACTGAACATTTCTATACATCACATCAAACTAGATTTAAAGATGTTCAGATAACCTGATCTAGAGCTAATACATTACAGAGGAACCACAACCAATTCATAATAGGAATAATTTAAATGTCCACCACATGAAGTGACTTTGAGTTCTGCATTTATTATCTGTGGGTTGAATTAATGTTGGCAGTAGGTGCTGAGATTCCTCAGGTTCTTCCTGGAAAGTTCAGACTGGCATAAATTTTAGAGGATGATTAATGGGAAGGACCTGGGTCCAAATGGTTCCTGCCCACTCTGTGGCTGGCGATCCTTTGCTAGCACTGCTGGAGCTCAGGGGTCAGCCATGTGAGCAGAACTGTGTGCTAGAGCAGCA
Source organism: Semnornis frantzii (assembly GCA_013399775.1). NCBI lineage: Eukaryota > Metazoa > Chordata > Aves > Piciformes > Ramphastidae > Semnornis > Semnornis frantzii. The sequence continues at coordinate 39,498 of VWYK01003017.1, forward strand.
TGAACTGGAGCTAACCTTGAGTGCCTTTGGAGGTACTGTCACGCAAGGACTCCTGCCCTGCCAAACCTCCTGCCAGGAGAGAGCTGGATAATTAACACATTCTCTCTTCTGAATGCTGCCATACAACTCCCCCTGAATCATGGCTCCTTGCCTCCAAATCCAGCAGACATCTGAGAGCTATAATGGCAGGGCCAGGGAAATTTTACAGAGTGGATTCTGAAGAGCTTCTACTAAAACAAAGGTTGATACACCCTGAGTACTGGGAAGCTTAATAGCTTTGTGTCAGCTTTCCTTGGGTAGCTTCATCGTTCAGCACCGAGGGCCCCCAAAAGATTTGCTGTGAGAGGCCACAGAAAAGAGTGTCTGCAGATGCCAAAGCCAGTGAGCTGCATCCCCTTGGCATCAGCTATCAACCTGGATGGATTCCCCAGTACTGCTGCTCGCACAAGGCTGTGCTTTAGCTGCCATCTCTCTCTGGTGGGTGTCCCCAAATGCTCAAGGTCTCTGCACCACGTGGGGACTAGGCCCTGCAGCTGCAGGCAGGATTGTGCTTACTGCAGGCAGGATTGTGCTTTCTGCAGGCAGGATTGTGCTTACTGCAGGCAGCCTGGCACTGCAGGCAGGATTGTGCTTACTGCAGGCAGCCTGGCACTGCAGGCAGGATTGTGCTTACTGCAGGCAGCATGGCACTGCAGGCAGCCTGGCTGGCAATTCCAGTGTGTGCAGCACTGCCAGATGCTCTCTGCAAGCATCAGACCTCCTTTGCTGTGCATGTGCAGACGTGCTGCAGCTTTCAAGGTTTAGTATGTGAGTGGTCTTCTGCTGGTCCCTACCTGTGAAAAGAGCTGGGGCTGAAGGACACTCCCTGCCTGGGCAGAGCCTCCCTGCATTAGGGTCTGCAAGGTTTCCAGACACTGACTGCAGGGACAGATGCAGAGCTCCCTTCCCTTGCCCCGGGGAATCCAAGGCAGGAGATGCAGTTCCTGATGGGATGTGAACTTAGAGTAGCCTTCATAACGTTGGCAGAAGCTGTTTCTCTTATGACATAGGCAAGAAGGAAGGAGAATTTAAGCTCCTAGAGGTAGGTTTGTGTTTAGGACCAGAAGGAGAAGCATCTGGTGGAGCTGTGGTGGTTTCAATCTGCAGCTCCACAGCTGCAGTCGGTGTTTATTCCTTCCAGGCAAGAACAGGCAGCAGAGCTGGTGTGTGCTGCTTGGTTTGATCCAGTGACCCCCTGCAGCCCCCCACACCCCAATGCAGGAGGCTGGACACGGTCCTGCCTGTGTTCCACCTGACAGGCTGCCTTGGCAAGCCTGCTGCTTGTTGCCTCTGCCCACGGCGAATATGCAACCCTCTGTTGGGGGAAGGTTGAGCCTGTGTGTCTGTGGGGAGTGAGAGGAACCAGAGCCCTAGCTTGGAGGTGTGTAATAGGGATGTAAATAAGGTGGTCGTTCTGAAAAGTGCCTGTTCTGACAAAACTCTCCATGAGAAGGAGTGCCCAGGACTGGCCTGGGTGTCTGCAGCAGTGATAATCTGAATTGCCTTCCCAGGTGTAATGAAGATGGATGTGTTTTCTCTGCCCTCCCAATCTTATTTGTGCAGTTGAAGTGAAAAGAAGCTCCTCAGTGCTTGAGAAACAGCTGTTTGGTTTGTGACATTACCAGTTTGGATCCTCTAGCTGCATTTTGATAAATGACCAAGAATGTTTAAAAATAACAAACCCAAAGCCCACAAAACAAACCCTGAAGTCATCCAAGCCCACGAGTTTTGCTCTCAGCCTTGTGGGGCTTTGTTGTTTGCTCGTTGCCTTTCTTGTTTTCAACACAAAAAAGATGTGTTTTCTCTTCCTGTGACTTTGGTTATTTCTCAAGATCACTGAGTCCAACCTTTCCCTAACTCCAAGTGTGCTGCTGAACCATGCCCCTCAGCACCACACCTCTGCATCGTTTAAACACATGGACAGGGATCCAGCACTCCCTGCTGCAGTGTTTGAGAACTGTTTTAGTGAAGGAGTTTCTTCCAATGTCCATCCTGAACCTCTCCTGGTGCAGGTGTCCCTGGGGAGGGGAAGGACATCCCCCTCACTATGGTGTCCCTGGGGAAGGGAAGGACATCCCCCTCACTATGGTGCCCCTGAGGAGGGGAAGGACATCCCCCTCACTATGGTGTTCCTGGGGAAGGGAAGGACATCCCCCTGGTTACAGCATCCTGCCAGGGAGTCGTGAGGAGGGCCAAGGTCACCATTTGTACAAGACAAAGCTAAGTGAGGTTATACTGATCTTGTGAATGATGACTTTGCTCTTGTCCTGCCCTTGCCCAGTGTTTGGTCTTCACTGGAAGCCTGACACTCCTAGGGAACTCACAGAGCCTAGCTTGTCCCGTTAAACACAGGCCCAGTTGGGTGTGTGTGTGTCTCCACAGGTAGTTTGCTAATCTTGTTTGCTGATTTTGAGAGAAAAGCAAACTAATTGTGTTTGTGAGGATGCAGGACAAGGGGAAGTCCTTCCTAGCTGACTCTGCCTTCCCAGTTACTTTTCTCTCATGCTCTGCTGCTTCTCCCATAACTGCTCCAACTGCCCCTATACTTCTTTCTGGTCTCAAGAGCTTTGCTTAGCCTGGTTTCACTCCAGGAACCGAACCACAAAGCTCAAGAAGGACTGCTCTGAAGGCCTGCAGGTTGTGCGCCATCAGTTTCTATACCTGAAAAGAGAACATCTTCATCCTGGGCTGAGCTTGCAGTGCAAGGAAACCTCCAAGCCATGACTCTCCTCCCAGCCACTGCCTGTTGAAACCAGAAAGGTGTTAGGGGAAAAAATAAACTGCTGCTGCCCTTCCGGACCAACAAAGTTGAGAGGAGAGTCAGGGCATTGCCCACTCCACTGCTGCATGACCTTTTCCTTGGGGAGTGCCCAGGCAGTGTGAAAGCTGCGGTAGCTTCACCTTCACTCAGAATGTGGCAAGCAGCATTTGAGTGCTGCTGCTGCTCTCTAGGTGAATACAGACAAAGCACAGTGGAAGTATGAATGCAGTTTGCTTTTATGATTAAAGTTGGGTTTTTCCTGTAAATCTGATTTCTATCAGAGCATTAGAAAGAGGAAGATCCAGCTGGGTATTGGAGCAGTGCGTGAGTGCTGTGATCAGTTGGACTTTGCTGTGCAGAGGCAGAATTGTCTCTCTCTCCCTATCCATTGCTAATAAATACAAGCAGGGCTGCTGCCTCCTACCATTCTTATGTGGGAAGAAATGGACATTTTCTTGCTTGAAATTCATGGGCTTCTCCTCCTAGAGGAGTTTTTACTTTCCCCCATCCTTTCTGATAGTAACAGCAGAAATCTTTTAACTTCCATAGCTGAAGAAGTAAGGCTTTTGGAGGACTGGGTATGTCTGTTGTGGATAATCCATTTATCCCCAGGTCTGCACATAAAAGGAGAGCAGTAACCACTCACTGCCTCCAACCCCAGAGTGTTATCTTGGTTTCTTTCGCCTCTGTGTGCTAGGCTTTGTTAATTATCTGCTGGATTTTGATTTGCATGTCACTTTTCAGCCAAGTGTTGACACGACTTTGCCAGCTGGGATTTCCTCTGCTAGCAGTCTTGCAAGATTTATTACATTAAACACAGTTTGCAGCCTTTCTAAGCCATGGAAAAAGTAACTTTGGTGCTCTTGGTCTTTTCCAAGGAGTAACTGGGTGACCTCTTACAGAGTGCTGGTGAGCAATGACAGCCACGCGTGGACTGCTGTCAGAAATGAATCTGGAGATGTGGTGAGTAGCTGGGAACTGATGCTCTGTGAAGAGGAGCAGAAGTGGGGGCTGTCTGCCTGGTGTTTTTCTTTGCCTGGTTAGTCTGTGTAAGGCTGCAGGACTTAGAGGGCAGGGCAGGTACCACAGAGGAGGCTGCAGGATGCCCTGTGTGACAAACACGTCTGTCTGCCACCCTGCCAGCAGCCTTGTGTGGGACACATTTCTTGTTGCATGGCCTGTGCAGGGGTCAGTGTCATCGGGCTGGTCCATGGGGACATCTCGTGCCCACGAAGTGCCTTTTATCGGAGAGAGAGTTGTGGAGCTCTGGCTCCTTTGTTCCCCTCTGGAGGGCATGGCAGGGTGGTGCTCTTTGAAGAGCAGTTCCAGCCTGAGCCACCATCAACCTGGCACTGTAGCAGGCGACTTGATTTCTGTTAGCAAAAGTGCTAAAAGACGTTTTTGAGGAACTGACTTTGTGGTTTCCACGTGTTTGGCCTTTGCAGATTTTTGAGGGAAACAGTGAGAAGGAGACCCCAGTGCTGAACATGCTGCCGGTGCCGCTGGTCGCGCGCTACATCCGCATAAACCCCCGCTCCTGGTTCGAGGAAGGCAGCATCTGTATGAGGCTGGAAATCTTAGGGTGCCCTTTGCCAGGTAAGGCTTTCTCAGCTCTGCTGGCTTGGCTGCTCCTGCCAAGACTCAGAAATGGCACTTCCTTTGAGTTTCTGTGCTTTTGATAAAACACCTGTCTGTAGGCAGCGTGCCCAAGGTCTCACTGAGGTGCTCCAGGGACTCCTGAGGTGGTAGCAGCCAACAGGGAACCATCAGAGGAACATCTTAAGAGAGCTTTCTGGTCTCAGCCAACAGCACAGCTGAAACCTCTGCACAAACAGTGCAGCATGGGCAACAATAGGAGGAGCTGGAAGCTACCTTGCTGCTGGAAGCCTACCACACAGTGGCTGTTGCTTAAGCAATGGATTGAATGTGAAGAGCCTGATGAAGAGCCACGAGCAAGACAAGAGCTTGTGAGCAGGAGACCAAGGCAAGAAGGGGAACCTCGTGCTTGGAGTCTCCTGCAGGCCTCCAGACCAAGAGCAGCCTATCAATGAAGCATTCCTAGTGCAGCTATAGGACTGCATCCACAGCAGCGTGGCCAGCAGGTGGAGAGAGGGGATTGTGTCATTTGGCTCTGGTGAGACCTCACCTGCAGTGCTGTGGCCAGCTCTGGAGCCCTCAATGCAGCAAGGACATGGGCCTGATGGAATGGGTTCAGAGGAGGCTGCAAAGATGATTGCAAGGGTGGAGCAGCTCTGCTATGAGGACAGGCTGAAGCAGCTGGAGTTGTTCAGCCTGGAGAAGGCTCTGGGGAGACCTGATTACAGCCTTTGGGTACCCAAAGGGGGCTACAAGAAGGCTGCAGAAGGACGCTTTGCAAAGGCCTGCAGGGACAGGATGAGGAGCAATGGTTTGAAATAAGAGCAGAGCAGATTTAGGTTGGATGTGAGGAACATGTTCTGCACTATGAGGGTGGCAGAACTCTGAAACAGGTTGCCCAGGGAGGGAGCTGAGGCCCCATCCCTGGAGATATTCTTGATCAGGCTGGACAAGGCTCTGGGCAACCTGATCTGGTGGAGGATGTCCCTGCAGACTGCAGGGGTTGGACTGGATGGCCTTTGGAGAACCCTTCCTCAGGGTGACTGTCCAAACACAATCACACAGTGTCTACAAGTAGCTTTATCTATGAAATAAAAGAGCATGGACCATCCAGTGAGGTCCTCTCTGGGTTTGACATGCAGGACAACTAACCTTGTTGAGTGCCCTTGTAGCGAGGAAGCAGTAGAGTATGGGAACAGGCACTCACAGGAGTCTTAAGCTCCTGAAGCAAGACAGATCCATTACAACTGCATTGTCTGCAGTTTGTTTTCTTTTAATTCATTGCCTAGGCCAGAGGATTTCCCTGAATTAACTTGAAGGCAAATACTGAACCAGCACTCAACCTTCTTGGGGCAGGGAGGGCGGTTGGGCATGCAAAGCATTTCTAGCAATCTTCAAGTGTCATGGATCCAGCAGGACCCCTGGTGAGCCTGAGCTGAAGGCAAATGGTCCTGTCCCTGGTGAAGAGTGTGGCAAAGACAAACCCTGATGTTTAGCTTAGGCTTCCTGTGTTAGCTGTTCCTGCTACCAGGCACAGCAGGTTTGGGGTTGTGCTAAGCACACACTGTGGGCATGTGTGTGTGTGCCCAGGCTGTCCCCAGGGTAGGAGTGCTGAGAGGTGCTGCTAAGCTGCTGACCTGCCTGTTTAGCTCACAAACAGTGGCATGCATTTCTTCTAACTCGTTTTATTCGTCACACAAGGCTCTGGCTGCAGAGCTGTTCCCCACGTCACAGAGGCCTCTCTGTGCATGTTTTCCTCGTGTAGGTCGTGAGATGTTTTGTGGTTCCCTGTAACTGAGCTTCTTCACCCTTCACTAGTTCCAAGTTTAGATAACCAAGTGGCTTGACAGGGGCCTGGCCTCTTTGCTAACACTGCCAAGCACTGCACTGAGTGTGATCTGGAGACCAAGGCTGCTTCTCTGATGGAGATTTACTCCATAATCCCAAAAGTCTCCTAAATCCATCAGAACAGGGAGGTGAACTCTGGCAGTTCGTGCACCTTCATCCTGACCAAAGCCCAAAGATCCACGAGAGAAGTTGTGCAGTGCTGAGTTTCCTGGAATACCTGCTGGGGCTTGGATTGTGTTGGCAGCCTCAGCAGGAACACACAAGAAATGAAGCTGCCAGGAGGAGCAGCTTGGCTGTGTGTGCTATGCTCTCCCGAGGCAGTGACAATTGGTGGGCAGGTGGGGTGCAGGGAACTAGCCCCAGAGAAAAAGGGCAGCTCAGTTCTGCCTCAGAATTCCTTCTCTTGTCTTTGAAGGCTGTAATGGTCAGGGTTGTGTCTTTATTAATGCCTGGATAAATTAAGCAATTTGCATGCAGCCTGCACCTCATGAGAGGGTAAGGGAAACCAGGTAAAGGAGAAAGCTGAAGAGATTGATGTTCCAAGAATGCTCCTTAAGCTGGCAGGATGTGATGGAAATAGCTAAAGACAGCTAGGAGTCACCCCTGGGGGTAGGGCTTGGCCAGCAGAACCTGCTGTGTGTGCTGGGTGCATTGGAAGAGAAAAGGCTGCATGGTGGGAACAGGGGAGCTGCTGGCTACCCAATGGCCCTGCCATGGGTGTAAGTTCCATCAGTGCACTGCTTATGTAGTACTCATGAAGTGCAGTTTGGGTCTGCTGTAGGCTGCTGTGGCAGTAGCTGCACAAAGAGCTGTGTCATCCAGCTGCATCAGTGCTGGAGCCCAGGCCACACAGGTGATTTGCTGCTTCACCAGGGGAAAAGCACTTAGCTGGGATGCTCCCTGCCCACAGCACAGGATCCTTGCTGCTGCTTCTCACTGGGCACAGGCAAAGACAAACCCCTAACATTTAATTCTCTCTCCAGTCTCCAAAACTCTGCTGTTTGTGTAGATGCAGATGGAGACGCAGAGCCTGCTGTAAGTGCCTCGGGGGGCTGGGTGTCCTCTTCTGGCCTGCTCTTTCCCAGACCTAAGCAGAATCAAAACAAAGCTGCATATGATCAAAAGGGCCCAGAGACAGGAGAGAGACTATTAGCTGAGCTCCTCATGCATTTATTTATACTGCAGAGTACTGAAGGAATTATTTCAATGGAATAAATTCATGATGAAATTTGATTTTCAGTAGTTCCAATCTAGAAAACTGTTGGTACCATGATCATGCCATCACTTCCCACCCAAGATACAAGGTGGTCTGTAACTCCTCTGTAAGGGAGTGCTGTCTTTTGCAGCAGGTGCAGCATTCAGTCCTACTCTCATTGCCTCTCCCTTTCTGCCAGCTGCCTGTAACTTGAAGTGTCTCCTCCTGTATAAAGCTGGGACTTTCTACAAGCAGCTTTCCTTACAGGTGATGATGCTCACAGCAGCACTCAGTTCAGTCAGCTGACTGTGAGAGAACATCTTTGCTTGGACTGACAGCCTGCTCCTGCAAACCAAAGCAGTTGGAAAGGGCCAGGACAAGTTGTTAACATGGTAACTGGAGACCCAGTGCAGCATCAGGACTCCGTGGCTCGGGGTGCTGCCTAGGGCTGTAAGGGAAGAGAGAAAATCCTTCTGTGTGCCAAGCTGCAGAGCTGCTGGGCCTCATGGGTGGGCAGTCCCCAGAGTTCTGCAGCTGCAAAGTAGCTGAGCACTTTAGAGCTTCCTTCTCATCTGCCCTTCACAAAGGAGTATGAAGGCAACGAGCCACCTTTACCTGCAGACTGCTGGCTGCTGGCAGGGTGGAGACAGCACAGCAGCAGAACAACCTCTCCTTGGGAGAGTGCCTGAAGCCACGGATGAGTGAGTGCACTTCGATCCTGGTTCTTTCCTGGTTTGAGTTCCTTCCCCTCCTGCCGCCGCAGCAGCCCTGCCTAGCCCTTGCGGCTTGCTCGCCTCTCGGCCTTCCAACTATCTGAGCTGCATTGCTGCTGCAGCAGACACCCAGCCAGCTGGGCAGGCTCACAGCACAGCTGCCACAGCAGGAGTGCTGCTTCTCCGAGCAGCTGTCAGCTCGAGCACTGCTTTTGAGGGAGCAGCAAAGATGTGATCACTCTCCCTGTGCAGTTCTTTCAAGCTTCCATCCAGTCTCCAGCCCTCGCAGCCATTCCCATGACACTGCTGCTGGATAGATGGAAAAAGGGTCAGACATTGGAGGGAATGGGATTGAAGATTCAGGAGAAGTATCAGCTGCTGTCTGTTTTGGCTTGTGGTGATAGAGAAAGCCTTCAGCATCTTGGCAGTGTGATGATGTTTATTTTGATAGCTTTACCACAGAGGGAGGTTTTTGCAGTGGGGCAGACAGTCTGTGTGGCAGTGAACACATTGTCCCTTTCTGGAAGGAGCAGGAGGTTCTTTCATGGTTTCCATTTCTCAGTCACCAATTTATTACTGAAGAGTTTTGTGAGCTAACATGTGTTGGCCTTCACAGGTTTGCTGTTCCAGAGTCAGCTGTGTGGGCAGTGCAGCACTCTTGATGTCACTGGGCTTGTCCCAGTTTAGTTTACAGCTGGGTTGGAAAGAAGACCTAAAAATCACAGACTCATAGGGGCTGGAAGGGACCTCTGGAGATCATCTAGGCCAAACCCACCCCCACCAGAGCAGGTTCACCCTGAGCAGGCAGCACAGGATGGTGTCCAGGCAGGCTTTGAACAACTCCTGAGATGTAAACTCCACCTCTCCAGGCAGCCTGTTCCAGTGCTCCACCACCCTCAATGTAGAGCTGATCCTCCTGGTTAGATGAAACTTCTGTGCTCCAGTTTGTGCCTGTTAACTCTTGTCCTCTCATGGCATCAGTGGGAAAAGGCTGGCCCCATCCTCCTGACATCGACCCTTCAAGTATTTGTAAGCATTGGTAAGCCTCAGGCTGCAGAACTCAAAGCTCAGACCTGTGCCAGTCCGGGTCAGGATCTCCTCAGGTGCTGCAGCTCTCCAGCATCTCATTGCTTGTCCTCACAGGAGGCTGTCTGCAGATTCCTCCTGCTGATAATTACTACTCTTCCCCCAAAGACACTCAGCTGGTAGGTGCTACTGTTTAGAGTAACTCTTCTTCTGCAGCCAGAGTGCCCTTTGGCTGTGCCACAGTAGGACAGGAGGATGTTTAGGCTTTCACAGGTGGCCTTTCTCCCTCCAAATCATTTTAAACCAAATGAGGATGAGTTTCCTACCAGCCTGACAGCCACTGGTTTGACAGAATGGTTTGACTCAAAATGCTGGGCAGCCCAGAAGGAGCATGCCCAATGATTTCCAGACTTCTTCATCTCTGGGAACAAATGGTGCGGGGCTGGCCAGGAGCACAGATGTCAAGAAGTAGAAAGCTGAGCCCTAACTGTCTTGGCCTGCTTTTTCGCAGGTGAAAGTCAAGGGAACTAAAGGGGTTTGCTCTGTCCATGTATTCTGCTTTGATGCTTGGAAGCACACAACCTCTAAGTTCTAGCTCTATAGAAATGGATATGTTAATTTTAGAGTAACAAAGGCCTCTGAATTTCACTAAAAACAACAACAAAGGGATCCTTCTGCATTTTGTAAGCAGTGCCTAGACCAAAAAGACTCATCAAGAGAGCTCAAAGAGAATTCCTTGCACCAGTATTCTAATCAAGGAGACACAAAACATTTACTGGAGCCTTTTCCTCTGAAATGGTTTTTGTCCACTCTTTTATCTTGTGTCTGACTCATTATTTCCCAGTGTCTTTTGCCCTGCTCTGTAGCCTGAGGATGCCCTTCTGCTTTTCTGCTGCACTTCAGTTGTTCCTGCAGAGCAGATGTCTCTAGACTGATCCCTGCTGCCTCCTGGCAGCTTTGAGAGTCTGCAGGAGCTGATTTGTGCAACAATTACAAATATTTTCAATTTGTTTCTTTGTCTTGTGCTTTTGCAGATCGATTTCAATACACATAGGACACTGGAATTCAGATTTCCATGCTCCTTGCATGTGTCATGGCTAAGCATCTTTGCATTTCAAATTCTTAAGCACATGAAAATTCCTTCATCTCTTTTCTCAGACCCAAATAATTATTACCACAGACGAAATGAGATGACAACCACAGACAACCTGGACTTTAAGCATCACAACTACAAGGAAATGAGACAGGTAGGCACAGAGGCTGGTGTGTGGGCTCTGGGTGGAAGGCTGTAGTCTTTGGAGCTCTTATGGAACATCTGTTAAAAAGCATTATTAAATGATAGCTGCAATCTATTTGTCTTTTAATCACTATTCTTCTGGTTTAATCTGTTAAGAGCACTAACTTTGCAAACCCTGAAGTCTTAGTACGTCATCAGACCTTAAGCAGGTGATGCTATTTGATAGAGGGAATATTTGCACAGATTGTGGCATCATTTTTCCTCTATGTATATTAGAGAAAGAAATTCTTTAGAGTGAGGGTGGTGAGGCACTGGCACGGGTTGCCCAGGGAGGCTGTGGATGTCCCCTTCCTGGAGGTGTTCAAGGCCAGGCTGGATGAGGCCTTGAGCAACCTGGGCTGGTGGGAGGTGTCCCTGCCTATGGCAGGGGGTTGGAACTGGATGAGCTTTGAGGTCCCTTCCAACCTTACTATTCTGTGGCTCTATGGATGTTACAGTGTTGTCTCTCATACTTGATTCTGAGTTAGCAATCAGAATTCTCCTAAATCCCAGTGTTGTGGCTAACCAGAGCAACTGAGTGCACCCTCAGCAAGTGTGCAGATGGCACCAAGCTGTGTGGCACAGTCACTTGCTAGAGGGCAGGGATCCATGCAGAGGGACCTGCACAGGCTGCAGAGCTGTGCCCAGGCCAACCTCAGGACATTCAACAAGGCCAAGTGCAAGGTCCTGCACCTGGGTAGGCACAATGCCAAGCACAGCTCCAGGCTGGGTGGGGAATNAACTGTGCAGAGCCTGACTCTGTGTGCACCTGTGTGAAAACCAACAAAAACTTACCAAAAAAGAACAAAAAAACCCTGTTGCTACAATTGTAAACCTGGCAACTTTGCACTCTTGTTCCTCTGACTTCGTGGAATCAGTGAATCACTGTGGCTGGCAAGCAGCTCTCAGAGCACCCAGCCCAGAGCCAACCTGGCTGTGCAGTCTCAGCACAGACACGCGTGGGGGTGTCCTGAAGGCGTATTTATCATAGAATGGGAAGGTTGGAAGGGACCTCAAGGAGCATTTAGTTCCAACCCCCTGCCATAGGCAGGGACCCCTCCCACTAGCACAGGTCACTCAAGGCCTCCTCCAACCGGGCCTTGAACCCCTCCAGGGAGGGAGCAGCCACAACCTCCCTGGGCAACCTGTGCCAGTGTCTCACCACCCTCACTGCAAACAACTTCCTCCTAACAGCCACTTTCAACCTCCCCTCTGACACTTCAAACCCATTCCCCTTGTCCTGGCATTCCCAGACCTTGTCAATAGTCCCTCCCCAGCCTTCCTGCAGTCCCCTTCAGATCCTGGAACTGATACTGACTCCCTTGCTGTGTGCTGAGCTTCCAGCATGTTTGTGGTGCATGATTCACCTTGGGTTTATGGGGCAATTGCCTCCTGACTCCAGCCTTTGTTTCAGCAGAGGCTCTGTGGCCTCAGTGCAAGGATCAGACAAGCAGAGGCTCGGTTGGCATAATTCCTGCCAAGAACAATAAAATAAAGTGCATTTTAGGTTCTCACTGCAGAATGACAGGTTGGGCAGGTTAGAAATGTTGTGGGGGATAGAAGCCCCTCAGCTTCAAGGCAGAATGTTTGTTTCTGTACAGCAGGAAACCTGTGAGTGGCTGAGAGCTGGTCAGTGGTGAAACACTCTGGGCTGTGTGCTCACACTGTCTGTGCTGTCTGCACGACACAGTTCAGTTATCTGGAGTCAGACAAGTGTTGTGGGCTGGGCTGAGCTGAGGTGGGTCTTGTAGCCTCAGAGTCACCTCTAGGACTTTGTAATTTCAAAATTTCTTCCCTGGCTGAAAAGCAGAACAGTAATGATGAAATTGTTGATTATAAGAAACCCCAACAACTCCATGGGATGTGAAGACTGGGTGTTATGGGTTGTGCAAAATTAATGATCAGTATTGATTTTGATATCCAGGTGAAGATTGTTAATGACTATGGAAACTGATTATGAACATTAACTCTCCCCAGAAAGCTTATTTACAGGGTTTGGATACTTGCACAAGCCGGGAACAGGCAAACTGGAACACTCTAAGAGCCAACCAGCAAATGCAGACAGTAGAACTGGGAAGAGGTTCTTGGTTTCAGTTGTACCCTTGCTCACCAGGGGCCTTGAGAGGCTGCTCTCTGCTACCAGGGCAGAAAGGCACAACAGAATCTAGTTACAGAAGTTCTTAGAGAGAGGCTCTGAACATTCACTCACAAAATAGCACCAGACAGGACCCAAAACTCGAGGGGAATCCTGTTGGTGTCATTGCAGCAAAGCAGAGCTGGACGTGGCAGGGCAGAGCAGGCAAAGCAAAGGTAAGGCTGGGAGCATCCTGTGGCAGAAGCCTGTTTGTTGTTGGCCCGAATGTGGTGGCTCCTTTGGGCACAGAGATTTGCCAATCAGAACTTTGCCCAACCTGGCTGTATGAGCTGATGTCAGGAGCTTGCTTCCCCTCATTTGCGAGGAACAGGTCTGGGCAAGTCTTGGACCCTCAGGGTGGGCATCTCCAAGCCTTCTGTCTTCTCCCTGCTCTCTGCTTCCCCCCTCCCACCGACAGAGGGAAGGGAACCATGGGGTTGCGCCTGGGCAAGCCAGGGCATGGATCTTCCATGGCAGTGGGGCCTGGGTCTCATCTCCTCTCCTGGGAGAGGGAATAGGAACATTTCCAACTAGATCAGGCTGCTCAGAGCCTTGTCTGACCTGTCCTGGAATGGCTCTCACCCCAGGGCAGCCCAGCCCATCTCTGCCTTAGGGAACAGGAGTGTCAGCCTTGAAGCCTGTTTGGCTGGGTGTGACCCAGGTCTCTGCACAAGGCAAGCTCCAAGCACTCTGGAAGTCTTGAGTTTTGTGGTGATCTGTGTTTGTGTACATGTGTGGTGGCAGTGCAGATGCTGAAGTGCACTCTGTGTTACCAGCTGAGCACCTCTGTGTCCCGAGGAGACAACCAAATGCAGAAGGCTAAAGCAACAGCCAGCAGCCATCCTAGGTGGCATGGAGTGCCAGGCTGATAGGTTTCATCTGATAGTCTCCAAGCTCAAGGAAGAGGCAAATCCTGTTTGGCTTACAGCAGAACAACAAACACAGTGGCTTTTTTCAGTGCTGGGTTTACAGCTGGACTCGGTCTCCAGTAATTTCCAACCTAAATGACTCCATGGTCTCCAGAGGAGAGAAGGTGGCTGGCATTAACTGAGATTGCTTGGCCTCCTCCAAGCACAGGTGGCACCTGGGCCTCCATTTAGTTCCCCTTTGCTGCCAAATGGAGATGTGAACCTTCAGAGAGAAGTTTTGAGGGGCTCCTTCAAAGGCTGCATGCAGTCTCTTTCCAGGGCACTAGCAGGGTACATAGTTGCAGTGACAAACAAACAGGGACTGTGGAATAGGAGCTGTTAGTGAAGGTCACTGTGGAAGTGTTGCAGAGTCCTGGTGGCTGCTGATAAAGCCCTGCCTGGCTGTCAGCAGCAATTGCCTTTGGCAGTTTGTCCAAAGCAGCACATTGCAGGTGACCTGCAGTGCTGGGTGCAGGGAATGAGAACAGCAGAGGGGGAGTCTGTTTGTTTTCACTGTGTTTACATGTAAACATTTGACTACATTATTATAGCCATACTGGTATCAAAAGAGCCACAGTGAAGGCTGCTATGGAGGCCCCAGCTCAGGACAGTCTCTTTGTTTGGCTCAGTAATGCTGCCTGTAATTAAAGAGGTGATGAGGAGTTTGCTGGAGCCAATACAAATGCTCCTACTGATTGTGCTATACTTTGAACTTGGCATTTTTCTCACTAGTAATGAGCATTTAACTGGTGGTCTGTGTGGAATGAAGTGCCAGGCATGTCTGGAGAGCCTCTGCTCTGCAGCTTGTTTTCAGAGGCAGCTCTGAGAGGACAGGCTCAGGTTCCCTCTTCCACTTCTTGGGCAGCTGCATGGGCACAGCAGTAAATACATCGGCCAGGAGAGAGCCTGCTGCAGTTCAAAGAGGCTGTAAGGAGAGGAATTAGTGAACACAGTGCTGAGCCAGTAACATTATTTATACATTTTTACAGAAGTATGCTTTTAGCATGCTGCAACAGACCTTCTTTTGATGCAATATGTACTCCCCGGCAGGTGAATAAAATAGCATTTGCCTCTCTTGGAGAAGGCTGTGGTGCCTGATCCAACCACAATTCATTTCCTCATCTCGCCAGTAGGACATGACCTGATAATCCCCACACAGTAGACCTTGGATAGGTTTTGGTCTGTGAGGCCATAGCAAGAGGTCCATAGCTCCATATCCAGTGATAATACTCCTGGGTGGCTATAAGCAGGTTGACCATGAAGGTTTAAGGCAGTGGTGAAAAACAGTAGGCATGAAGCCAGAGAAGGCACTGAGACATCCTCACTGCCTGCATTTTTCAGACCAGTGTTTGGATTTACAGAGGAGATTCTCTCCTGTGTATAAAGCCAGCAAGAGAGATGAACAAGAGCACAAAGCCAGCATCTGGTCAGTTTCTCTGCAAGGGGATCAGGAACAGAGGTGAAGCTTTTCAAAAGAGGAATTTTGTGATGTTCTCAGCGATGAGAGTTGTGTTGCCACTCAGATCTGCTGTACAGTGGCATGGGAATTGGACCTGCCTAATTATTGTATTTATTAAGTGATCAGCCTGGGGATAATCCAATATTGTTTCTGCATTACTGCTGTGCAAGCAGAGAGCTTTGTTGTGCTACAATAGTGCTTCTCTAATGTATGCAGCCTTGCTTATGAAAGTTGTCTAATTAATGGTCCCCAGGGTTCCAGCTTACCAGCAAATCTTCATTTATATCTTAAATACCTTTCAATGAGACAGCTTGAGACAGGTGAGAGCTACCTGCAGTGCCTTTCTGTCCCTTCTCTGTAAGGTTTAACACTCCCCTGAACGGCCCCTGCGGAGTGATTGCTGGTGGGACAGTGAGACTCCAGGTACTCCTCTCTGGATGACTCCTGTGTAACTGCACCACTTCAAACAGGCCTGTGCCCACGGGCATAGCCTTCCCTGTGCACTTTTATAAGCACTGAGGCTATTTGCTTCCACTGTGACTGTGCAGTGCCTGGGGTGGGAGGAACGTCCAGCCGGGCTGCTGGCATCTGCTTCGTTAGTTCTGCCTTTCGCTGAACCTGGCAAGCAGTCTGGGCACTCTCTTGTCTGTAGAAGGAACACATCCTGCTGTGTTTAGGAAGTATTTCAGGTTCTATCTTGCCATTTTGGCCACTTCAGCACTGCCCTAGCTAATGACTTTCCCACTAGTGCAAGAAGGGCAGGTTTGGTTTCTCCCTCACCAGAGGCAGGTGTGCTCAGAATCCACTACAAAAGCAGTGTTTAAGTGGATCTCAACCTTCTGGTTTGTGTTTGTTTTGGAATAACTTTCTGCTGCATGGGGCAAAGGAGATAGAAATCTCCTTTACTGGGCAGAGGGCGTCTGTGGCAACCTGTAACATGTGTGTATTGCTGTGCACTGACACGGGGGGCATCTCCAGTCCCTGATGGAATCATAGACTCATTTTGGTTGGAGAAGCCCTCTGAGATCATGGAGTCCAACCCTTCTCTAACTCTGCCAAGGCTGGTGCTAGCCCACATCCCTCAGCACCACATCTCTGTGTCTCAAACACCTCCCTGGGCAGCTTTGGCTGCAGTGAGTGGCAGCAGGCTGCAGCAAGAGTCAAACTGCCTCATCACTCTCCACCACCCAACGCTTTAAAACTGTGGGTTCCTGCCTCTTGGTAGTACAGCAGGATATGTGTTCTGCTTTTATACCTGTTAGGCTTTTCCCTCATGTTCTTACCCTTGTGAAAATGTTGCAAATGCATCTTATGAAAGGTCTTGAACCTCACCTGTGCTGTGGTGTTTCAGCAGACAGCATTCAGCTTGTTCTAGGTGACCAAACGTCTGCATGGCAGCAGGGCCAGCAGCTCAGGAGCTGAAAATGCCTCTTCTACAGCTGAGAAATAACCAGGAGAGAGCCTTTGCCATAAGCAGTTAGGAAAGCAATTGTTAGCTGTGGCTGTATTTTGATCCTGCATTGTCTAACTATGTATCTAACTGCTTTTTTCGTTGGCAGTTGATGAAAACTGTGAATAAAATGTGCCCAAATATCACAAGAATTTACAATATTGGAAAAAGCAACCAAGGGCTCAAGCTGTATGCTGTGGAGATTTCGGACAACCCAGGAGAACACGAAGTTGGTTAGCATTTAGTCTAACTAAATCTGGTGAAGGGTATTTGGATTTGACTCTTTTTCACTTTTCCTCCTCATTCTCAGTATCTGCAGCAACTGTCACTGGTGGAATTCTATTTGTGGCAGCAAAGATCTCAAACAAACGTGGGAGGAACTGGAGCTCTATTTCTAAACCATGCAGAGGAGGGTGAACACAAATAGCATCTTGGATGTGGCATCCAATTCCTTAATGATAATGGATTTTATTCTTTGGAATGACAAAGCAAAAGCGAATTTTAGTGCTGGGGAATAGATTTCAGCTGTGAGGATTTCTATGGTTTTGCCTTTTTTTTTTT
>VWYK01003017.1:56512-98831 GCA_013399775.1 Semnornis frantzii
TGTATTGCAGCCAAGGAGAGGGCAGGCCTCCCAAATCATCTCACTGTTGACTTTTGAGGTACAATACCCCACCCTGATGTTCTTCAGAACAGAAACTCCTTCAGTATTTGGTGCTGCTGTGGAGAAAAAGAATGATTCCACTGCTGTTATAAAGGAGTCCTGTTCTCTGCCATGCCCACAAGCATCCTGATAGGAGTGCAGTGATGTGCTCCTAAGACCTGTCTCTGCTTTGCCAGAGGGGATGGAGCACAGTGGCTGGGGTCTCTCAGTAGGTCTGAGGCTGCCCTTAGACTCTCCTCCCTGAATCCCAGCATAACTCAGCTGCCTTGTCCCATTAGCTGGTTTTGAGAGTACTGTACAAGAGATGTAAGAGTGTAGAAGGGGCCAGGCAAGCCAGGAGGGTGACTCCAGCCACAAGCCATAGCTTGGTCAGTTTGCAAACGTCAGCTGGACAGACTGAAAACGTCATCATACAAAAGACAACTCAATCATGTGGTTCTTAAACAGCTGGCACCATCCCTAGTCATGTCTGAAGGGTCTGTAGGTGACTGCAAGTGTTGTGGTATTCAGTGTAACCCTGAAAAGCAGATGTGAACCTGGTTTTTGGCTGGTGAAAAGGTGTGAGAAGCCAGATTTCTAGGTCAACTTTTGAAGCTACCTTTTAAGTATCTTAACATCAGTCCCAAAGAACTACTAGCAATGTGTTGTTCTGGTTCTTGTTGGACTATCAGAACTTCTTAAATCTACCTGTACCATGCTCAGGTTGTGAGCATCATCACAAATCTGTTTCACGGACAATGTGCTTGGTAGGCTTTAGACATCACCGATCCATGCGCCTGCTCCAAAAGGGCCATGGAGTCGTTATGTTTCTATAGAGTTGTGCTTTCAGCTATGACTCGTTAAGGCATTTCTCTGCTGAAGTGAATGTTGCAGCCTGAGGTGGCTGCAGCTGGGTGGCTGCCCTGCCTCATTCCCTGCTTGCTGTTCTCACCAGGGGAGCCAGAGTTCCGGTACATCGCGGGAGCCCACGGCAACGAAGTGCTCGGCCGGGAGCTCATCCTCTTGCTGATGCAGTTCATGTGCCAGGAGTACCTGGCTGGGAACCCACGCATCGTGCACCTCATCCAGGACACCAGGATCCACCTCCTGCCCTCTGTCAACCCGGATGGGTATGACAAGGCCTACAGAGCAGTAAGATCCTTATGAACACAGCAAGGAATTGCTTCATTTCCATGAGATTGATGAAGTGAGCTCCTGCTGCGCCCATTTGTTTCTTTTAAGGAAACCTTATTGTGCTCTTCCAGTATCTGAAATGGGCTCCAAAAAAGCTGGGGAGGGACTTTTCAGGCTGTCAGGTAGTCACAGGATATGCGGGAATGGAGCAAAGCTGGAGGTGGGGAGATTCAGACTGGAGGCTAGGAAGAAGTTGTTCAGCATGAGGGTGGTGAGAGCCTGGCAAGGGTTGCCCAGGGAGGTGGTGGAAGCCTCATCCCTGGAGGTGTTTAAGGCCAGGCCGGATGAGGCTGTGGCCAGCCTGATCTAGTGTGAGGTGTCCCTGCCCTTGGCAGGGGAGTTGGAACTGGCTGCTCCTTGTGGTCCCTTCCAGCCTTGACTGAGTCTATGATATTTTACAAGCAATTCAGCTAAAGAAATGAAGCGAGAACAAGTCAAAGCAAGCAGAAGCCACTGAAGTTCCTGATGGCCTTGTGATAACTGCTCCCCTCGTGCCAAAGCTCTGTGACAGTTACATGCTGATTCTCTACTTACCTTAAACACATCAGCAGGGATTTGATGGGGAAATGCAGCCAGTGATGAGGCTCCTGTGAAAGTCTCCTCCTCACTGAGGTGGTGGAGGATATATCTCAGGGGATGGTAGGGTGGCTGCACAGCCAGACCACAGCTGGGTGGCCAAAGCACAGCTTGGGTGCAAGCAGGGCCTGAAGTCACAGGACCAAAGGGTGCCTGTGAAGCCAGGTCTACAAACCCTTCCTTCTCCAGAGCTGCCATGGAGCTGTAAGTTAACAAACCTGCTTGAAGAACAGGGATCCTCGGGCATCTCCTCCAGGGTCATTCGATGCTCCTGAAAGCGTTTCACAGACTCATTCCTGTCATTTTCACAAGCAAGCAGAACACAGCAGCTAAACACAGAGGAGCGCAGCCTAAGTAAAGAGGTGCAACCAACACTCATGGATGATATTAGAGCAATTGTCAAGCCTAACCCTGTCTAACCGGGGGGCCACCAGGCCCCCCGGCCTTTTGATTCCCCTCCACCAGTCACCCAGTGTGCACCATGGGTACTCACCAGAGATGAGGAGGAGGATCCTCTGCCCACATGGGCAAGCTTGGGGCTTGCCTTTCCTACAGTCCATTAAATAGGGGAGTGGGCAGGGAGGGTGAAGTGGTCACACCTGGGGTGGGAGGAGACTCAACAGAACCCAGGTGCTGTGGGTTTGGGGGAGCAAAGGGGAAAATGCAGTGTGGGAAAGGGGAGTTGTGGTGAGGAAAAGGATGGAAAGGTCTTTTCTCACAAGTAATTAGTGACAGAACAAGAGAGGATGGCCTCAAGCTGAGACTGAGTAGGTTTAGACTGGACATTAGGAAACACTTTTCCCAGCAAGAGTGGCCAGACACTGGAATGTGCTGCCCAGGGAGGTGATGGAGTCCCCAACCCTGGATGTGTTTTAAAGTAATTTGGATGTGGTGCTTGAGGTTATGGTTTAAGGTGAGCCTTGCAGAGTAGGGAAACAGATTGGACTTGGTGATCCTGAGGAGCTGTTCCAACCTGAATGTTTCTGTGATTCTGTGAAACATGTGAAAAATAAATCTGACAGAGAGCAGGTTCCCATGACAGTGGTGAGCAGGAAGCTCTGTGTGGAAAGGAAGGTTGCACAGACTGCCAGAACAAACCATGCCAAGGTGCACAGGGCAATGGAGAATTCCTGCTCTCTGTTTCTCAGGGGAGATCAAGCTAAACACATGGGAATTTGTGTTCCTCCACGGGTGACATTTAACAGAGCCTCTGTGAGGGGAGTGCAGTGTGCTGGGCATCCAAGGCACTCAGTCTGGAAGAAGACAGACAGCAGGAGGAGAAATCATAGGGGCTGATCAAATGCACAGGAAAATGCTCCAGGACAGTCTGTAGAAAACAGGAAGTCACAGCCCTGGGAGGCCATCTCCCCTGAGACCCCCGGGGAAAGCCAGGCTTGAGCAGAAGCCTTGGCAACAAACCAGCCTCCAGGAATTCTCCTTGGGCTTTGCTTCACTTCAGTCGGGGTTTTGTACACAGGAATAAAAAGCAAATCATTCATTTCAGCTAATGAAATAATTCATCCTGTGACTCCTCTGTATACAGTTACCCTTGACACAGCCTCAGACACTTGCTGAGGGGTCCTAGGTTCTGCTCTAAATTGACCTTTTTCTTTTTCTCAATCTAAGGGTTCAGAATTAGGGGGGTGGTCTTTAGGACGCTGGACTCAGGATGGTATCGACATCAACAATAATTTCCCTGACTTAAACTCTCTGCTGTGGGAGTCAGAAGACCAGAAGAAGAGCAAAAGAAAAGTTCCAAACCATCACATCCCAATCCCAGACTGGTACCTGTCTGAAAACGCCACAGTGAGTAAGAGCAGAGAGAGGGCAGCACTCTCTCTGGGGCTGGAGCGGGAGGTGTGGGTAATGCTGCACACCTGCCCTCAGCTGCCTGCCTCCCTCAGTGGAAGCAAAAACAGACCTCAAAGGTACCATTTGGTGCTTTAGAGGCAGCCCTTAGAGAGGGAACTGTTCCCTGGAGGATCCTCTTTTCCCTGGGCTGTGGAAAAAGCCTGCAGTGCTTGATGCCAAACTCAGAGGCAGCAGCAGGTAGAATCAAAGGATGAGCTGGGTTCAAAGGGGCCTTTGAAGGTCATGTAGCAGGTGGAGTCTCCCCCGAGCAGAGGGGCAGAATTGCCTTCCATGACCTGCTGGCCAGACTGCTTTTGGTGCAGCCCTCGGGATAAGGTTGATCTTCTCTGCTGCTGCTGCCTTACACTCAGCTTTTCATCCACCAGCAACCCCAGGCCCTCCTCCTCAGGGCTGCTCTCTTGGTGTTAGGAAGCAATTCTTTACAGTGAAGGTGGTGAGGTGCTGGAGCAGATTGCCCAGAAAGGTTGTGGTTGCCCCTTTCCTGGAAGTGTTCAAGTCCAGGCTGGGCAGAACTACCTGTTCCAGTGGAAGATGTCCCTGCACATGGCTGGGGGGGTTGGAGCTAGATGATCTTTACTCCCTTCCAAACAAACCATTCTATGATTCTCAATCCACTCACGGCTCAGCCTGTACTTGAGATTGGGATTGCCCTCACCTAGGCTCAGGGCCTTGCACTTGGCCTTGTTGAACCTCATGAGTTTCACACAGGCTCACTTCTCAGGTGTGTCCAGGTCCCTGTCTGTCAGGGATGTCAACTTCACAGCTCAAATTGGTGTCACCTCCAAACCTGCTGAGGGTGCGTTTGGTCCAGATGAGAGAAAGCCAGCCAAGGGCTCGGTGCCGAGTCAGGCTGCTCCCCAGCCTGGAGGAGTGCACACTCAGGTCTCATGCAGGTCTCTCCTGGGCTTTTAGTTGTTCTTATTTGAAACATACTCATGTCTGATGTAGCACAGCAACTGCTGAGGCATATGCAGGGCTTCCACTGAAGTAATTTATTGGATCATAGTGCCAAAAGTGTAGCTTATTTCTGCATGGCCTTTTCATTGCAATGACAACTATTTACAGCAGCTGAGGTGCCCCGGTCCGAGGGGAGGGCCTTGAGCCACTGGGGCTAGTGGGAGGTGTCCCATGCCTGGCAGGGGGTTGAAGGAGATGATCCTTTAGGTCCCTTCCAGCTGAAACCATTCTGGCTCGCTGACCTTCCTGCTCCATAATGTCCTGATGTGGAGGGCTCGTTCCTCCTGAGGGGCTTTTGGTGACTTCCCACACGTGGCCGCCAGGCTGTAACTTGCAGAAGCCTCTCCCTGGCTGCCCCTGGTGCTGGTAAGAGCTGGCAGTGACGCTGTTGGGTCTGGTCTGCGAGGCGAGGTGAGCCCAGAGGCTGTCCTGCAGCTGCCTGTTCTCTCCCCCCAGGTGGCCGTCGAGACGAGGGCGATCATAGCGTGGATGGAGAAAATTCCCTTCGTGCTGGGGGGCAACCTGCAGGGCGGGGAGCTGGTGGTGGCCTACCCCTACGACATGGCGCGGTCGCTGTGGAAGACGCAGGACTACACGGCCACGCCCGACGACCACGTCTTCCGCTGGCTGGCATACTCCTACGCCTCCACCCACCGCCTGATGACCGACGCCAGGAGGAGAGCCTGCCACACCGAGGACTTCCAGAAGGAGGACGGCACCGTCAACGGCGCCTCCTGGCACACCGTGGCCGGAAGTAAGAGTCTGCAGAAGTGAAACCTCGGCCAGCTCCGGCTGCCCTGCTGGGCGCAGGGGCACCTCCCGCTAGCCCAGGCTGCCACAGACCCAACCGGCCTGGCCCTGAGCACTTCCAGGGAGGGGGCATCCACTGCCTGTCCAGGCACACCTGTCCCATCAGGTCGCCACCCTCCCAGCAAGCCTTGCTGCACGTGGGGGCACCGCCACTGCCTGGGGTACCTTGCAGAGGCCATGGTGGTAAAAGCATTCCCATGGAGAGTATTTGCCCACCTGAGAGGCTGCTTGCTGCATGTTGCCAGGTGTCAGAGGGCTGAAGGGGACTGCCCCGTTGGTGACTGGTGACCAGGTCACTCCTGCTTTCCCAAAGGGCATTGTATCCCTTCTATGGGTTCTGCTTGCTCAAGGAGGAAACCAACCTGGTCCAGACTCACTAGGAAAGGGAAGCCTTTGCCATCTTCCAGGGTGCCAGCAGAGAGCTGCCCCTCAACACCAAAGGTAGCCAGTGTCAGAGCCAAGGCAGCGCCTTCAGGGAGAGACTCGGGTGACCCTTGGATGAGAAAATGATGATTTCAGCCTCCAGCTTGCACAACTCAGTCACGGGTCAGCCCTCACTCGCATCCATTTCAAGTTGTATAAACATGGCACCAAAAGCTGCCACAAGCTACTGTCCTGTTTTTAACAGCCCTGACAACCTGACACTTCAGCTGTGCAGGGGCTCCACAGGAGTTTCTGCTGCCAGAGTCAATTACAGTCTGCAGCACTCACCATATGGCCAAGCCTGACCCCTGTGCAGGAGCACAGAGGGAAGCTGTGTGCTGTGATGCAGCCAAAGCATCAGTTTCCAGGGCAGCCCAGAGAGAAGCACTTCTTCACCAGCAGCACCTATGTGGTGCTTCTCTGGGTGCAGGCTTTACACAGACTGGGAATCAGGTTCTTCATCACAGCTGAGCTCAGGACCTTTGGGTTGTGTGAGCACCTTGGTTGGTTACTGAGCAGTGAGCTGTGCACCTGCAGCACTTCAGTGCCAGGAGGAACAGGGCAGCAGCAGTGGCAAACAGCTGTGAGGGAGGGTCTGTGCAGACCCTGTTTGGCTGGAGCTGCAGCGTGTGTGTAACCTGCAGGTAGCCTCACTGTGTGGCTGTGTCTGACTTTGGTGCACAGCTCTTGTGGCTTTCCCCTGGGCCCAGGCAATGCCAGTGCTGGTCAGACATTGAAGAAGTCACTTTCCAGGTGTTTTCTCTGGAGGTAGCTAGGGCTGGGTCAATCTGTGGGAGAAGGCTGAGGCCCATGCTCCATCTACCTCTGCAAAGAACTTCTGAATGCTAACTTGGCTGCTTAATTAGCCAGGGTATGAGTCTAATTTTCCTAAGTGTTATTAGAAACATGGCTATGGATTGATCCAGAAAAGATGCCATTGGCTGTGCCACTAATCAATGATGTACAGTAGAGCTGCTGAATGATACTTTGATTTCTTGTTCACAACTGCATGTTGGCTTTGCTTCGCCCGATGTGTCTTACTGCTCTATCATGTTTCTCATTAATCTTTGCCTCCTGCCTCCTTACATTATAGCAAGATTTCCAAGGTTGTCTTTGAGCAAAGTGGAATCCTGGTTTTGCTTTCAATTCTTTACACCTCGTACTTCAGACTAAACCCCAAAAGCTGTGGTTTCCTTTTGAGCTTGGCCTCAAGCCTGCAGGATGGCTTTAGAGCTTCTCTGCTTAGCCAAAGGGAAGAGGGTGCTGTGTATTACGCACAGGTGTACTGCAGCTGGCACCCGTGTTGGAAGGCATTGTCCCAGGGCCATTCCAGATCCAGAGGCAGATGTCTCCTATATTTTTGTCCTCTGGAATCCCATGACTACAGAGACACAGTTTTATAGCTTACTCCACTTTTCTGTCCCTTCACTTTTCAGGTGAGCACAGAACACTTTCTTCTCCCAAGCCCCTGATTGTTTAATGTTTGACCTCAAGGGACTCACCAATACATTGGTGGCAGAGAGCTGCCCCTCCTGTCCTTTGATGTGGGTGGCATCTCCTTGCTGTACCACAGCTTGAAGCTGCCCATCCTCTCTCTGCTGATCCACCTGCTCCTTGGCCTTGTGGGGATCATGCATGTGTACTGTTAACAGGGAAATTCCTGGAGTTCTTCTAACTCCTTGTCAACCCCAGAGAGTCCCTGGGAAGTGTGTGCAGTGCAGACAGCAAATGGCTCCAGGTGCAGTGTTTCCTGCACTCTGGGACTGCCATGAGTGCAGCAGCTTCACAAACAGTGTTACTGCACTGGCTGGCTTCCACAGATGCAAAGAACAGAATTCCAGTTTCTTTCCAGTGTTTTGGAGGCTTAATTGCATCTTCAGTCACTACACGGAGAGTTGCTCTTGGCAACATGAAGTGATTTTCCTACTTACACATTTTAAAACTGAGCAATTGCTGTGTGTTGCAGCACACCTCACAACAGGATAATCAGGGTGTGATGGGGGGAACACAACTGTGGCTGTTTCTCAGAGGGCAGGGGATCACAGCAGGATGTGACACTCACTGGTGTTCAGGCTTTCCCCACCACCTACAGAGAAAAGCTTTACATCTGTGTTCCATCATCCTCCTGCTCTGCATGGCGAAGGCACTGAGGGGTCATGAAGTACTTGACCGCTGCTCTGTGGTAACTGGGCAGGACTAAGTGGGGGCTGACTCTTTTTGGTCAGAAGCTGAATGCATTTCCTGCTATTTTTTCCCAATTAAGATATAACAATGGTCCTTAATACCTGGGCTTTAAATTACTTTTGGTTAGAAATGAATGTGGACTATGAAATGCAGCTCATGTCTTTTCTGCCTCTAGTGCCATGTACTGTGTCATGGCACCTGTGTGACTATGGAGAACTGGCAAAGGGAATTTCCTCCAAAAAAGTGTGATGAGTGGAGAGAATGCCAGGGAATGTTGGAGATCTCCACTGAAATGCAATCTTCCCTAGTGCCCAGGACCTTTGCAAAGGTCACAGCACTCTCTGCAACACGGAATTGAACTGCTCAAGCTTCTCCAGTGTCAGTGGCACTGAAGGGTCCTGGGCTTTGACTGGGATGTGTGGGGACAGAATTTTAGCAGGGCCTGTTGTGGCAGGACAAGGGATGAAGGTTTGAAACTAAAAGAGGGGAGATTCAGGCTGGAGAGAAGGAAGACTTTTTTTAATTTGAGGGTGGTGGGACTCTGCTGATGTTGCTCAGGTGCTTTGTTTCTATAAAGCTTTTTCCTTGCCAGGCCTGTAGGCTAAGCCAGCTCCTGGTGAAAGGTCTGGCACTACTCTGTATAACATGCTAGATCTTAGCCAGAGCTTAAAAGAAGCTGTGAAATAATCTCTTGTCCCCTCTATCCACAGGCATAAACGACTTCAGCTACCTGCACACCAACTGCTTTGAGCTCTCCATCTACGTTGGCTGTGACAAGTACCCCCACGAGAGTGAGCTGCCCGAGGAGTGGGAGAACAACCGCGAGTCCCTCATCGTCTTCATGGAGCAGGTACTGCTCAGGGCAGCACCTGCTGAGCCTCTGGATAGCTCCTTTGGGACTGAGAGGGGGTTGAAAGCTTCTGATACTTCCCTTGGGTGATGAGTTGCATGAGCTTTACCTATGAGCAGCCATGGCACATCACTTCAGACAGGCCTGCTTGACTTAGCAGAGCAAAGTGATGAAGCTTGCTTAAAACTTGACATGAGCCCTGAGCTTGCTAGAAAGGATTGCCAGGACAAAAGCAGCCATGGCTGGTGCTCCATCTGCTGCTTTTATCTCTCTCTTCAATATGATGCCTCAGGAATTTCTAGGTGGATTCATAGGTAGCTAATGCCTGGGAGGCTGCTACCAGGTTAGCGAAGCTTCAGAACTGCACGAGTGCTAAAGTAGGAACAAAATGGGTGTGATCCAAGTAGTGGCTGTTGTCCCTTCCCAAGACAGCTCTGCTCCTGCCCAGGCAGCATTTACTGTTTGTTTATTCTCTCCACAGGTCCATCGAGGCATCAAAGGCATAGTGAGAGATGTGCACGGGAAGGGCATCCCCAATGCTGTTATTTCAGTGGAAGGTGTTAACCACGACATTCGCACAGGTAAAGGACACCAACACAGCCCCCAGGCAGCAGCACAGGTGAACAGGCCTGAGGTCTAGAAGCAAGGTACAGGTACTCACTGCAGCTCTGGACTTGTGTCAGAGAGAAGCCCCAGCCAGTCTAAGGGCAGTGCTGCAGAGGAATGTACAAGGAGGAGTCCACTTCTTTCCGTGGTGCAGCTGTGCAGGGAAGAATCATGGAATGTTTTGGGTAGGAAGGGACCTCTAAAAGTCATCCACTCCAATCCCACTTGCAGTCAGCTGGGAAATCTTCAACTAGAGCAGGTTTCCCAGAGCCCTGTGCAACCTGGCCTGGAATGTTTCTGAATCTCTCTCTGCTTAGGTTATAGTCCAGTTGCAACAGGCTCTGCTAAAAGATCGTCCCCATCTTTCTTACAGGCCTCTCTCTTCCTCTTCCCACCTCTTGAAATTGTGAGCAAACAGCCTTAAGTCTGCCCAAAATCAGTAGCCTGGGTAAGGCTGTGCCAGAACTCTTACTGCTCCCTCTCTCCTGTAAAAGTAGTGCAGATCTCACCTTGGAGAACAAGGCTGTGAGTGATGCCTTGTTGGGCAGAGTGTTTCTCTGGCTGTTCTCAGTTACAGCTTTCTGAACCTGTTGGAAATGTGGTTTAGAGCTGTATCCAGAGGAGAAACAGCTGTTGGAGGGAAAGGGGAGTTTCACAGCCTGAAAAGCCTCCTGCAAAACATCACAGCTTTAGAAGAGATTGTTTCAGGAGGCTGGGGAGGGCCACTGCCTTGCACAGGTGAGTGTCAGCCCAGGGGGTCAGTCTCCAACACAGGCACTGTCAGGGGGGCTGAGGAATAGCTGTTTGCCTTGCTGTCATGGGCTGCTCTGCAGCCAGGCACAGGCATGTGTCAAGATGTTCTGAGTAAACTCTAAGCCTGCTTAATGGCCTGGAAAGTGGTTATGGCACTAAATAAAGAACTGCTTTAGATAAACACTGGCCAATTACAAGATTAATAGGAATAGCTGGAAATGGATGTTGCCAGGTAGCAGCTGGGGCAGTGTCCAGTGGCTGCTGTGTTTGTGAAGGCACCATACCATGATGGATGGAGAAACAGCAGAGGGAACAGAGCAAGGAGAGGAGCATGTGGAAAGAAAAAGCAAAACAAGGTGTCAGCACGAGCCTTTGGTGATGGATGGCACTCAAAGGGCTGGGTGCCAGAGGTTAACAAGGCCTCTGTGGTGTGTTTATGAAGAGTGGTGAATCAGCAGACAATTCACATTGTGTCCTCCAGACCTGGGTAAGCAGTAGGAGCAGAAACACTGACTTTATGGGTTTTTAAACATCCTAACAGGTATTCCAGGTCTTTTGTTTGCTGTCACACTGCTGTGCTGTGCCACTGAGCTACACCATGGCACATTGTGACTGAGTTCAGGCTATGAGCTGTCGCAGAGCTCTAGAAAGCAGATGTCCAAGTCTTTCAGCTTTGCCAGAGTAGATTATCTGAGCCAATAATAAGTCTTGGACTATCTAAGTTAGTTTATGATTATGTCAGTGCTACTGTGTCTCTGTTGTAAAAGAAAACACTGACTGACAGATATTTAATTAGGCAATAATGATTCTGCCTTAAACATTTCAAAATGCAACCACTGGGAAATGATAGAGGGAATTAAAGTCATCAGTCCCTTTCCCCTTGTCTTGGAAGCCTTGGCAGTGTCAAAAGACTGCCATAAACTGTAGGTTGTATGACTCTGTTAGCAGAATTGATCTATTGCTCTGGCTGAGGCTGAGAAAATGCAATGGGTGATTAATCTCCAGCTCTGACTGCCATGTGGAACAACAGACAAGAGTTTCCAAACAGCAAACCTGCCTACAGAGGAGTCCTGCTGGAAGTGCAATAAATGTGCAAGATCTCAGAATCCACCTTGTAAGCCTGGGAGAGTTTTGCAGCTCTTTGTATCTAGACTTAGAGGTGAGCTTTTGTGGCTCAAGACCATCTGCACTTGGTAGGGAAAACCAAAAGTATTTGTTTCTTTTTAGTTTTTCTCTGCAAGAAGGCACTTAAGCTGGCACTCTGTTTAGGAATCACTTTGTAGGTGGGAACATAAAAGCTCTATCCTGTTTTATACTATACAGATAACAAGGTATGGCTCAGCAGTCTTTGAAACTAGAGCATTTATGCTGGGGCCAGAGAGCTGAAATGACAAGCATAGCACCAGAGGAAGAAGGCAAATTGTCAGCAGTCTTCTTTCATTTATACCTCTTAAAATGAAAAACATAAACCTCTGAGGTGCTTGATACAAAAATAGGCTGAGCTGTGGCCACTGTTGAGGTACATTTGGTATCAAGTGAGCTGAGCAGGGAGGCACCCAGTGTGTGTGTCAGACAGGGCTGGCTACCCTCTACAGCCAGACTGAAATCCCCTATGAACCACAGAACATCAGGGGCTGGAAGGGACCTCCAAAGCTCATCCAGTCCAACCCCCCTGCCAGAGCAGGATCTCCTAGACCAGATCACATAGGAACACATCCAGACAAGTCTTGAATATCTGCAGGGAGGGAGACTCCACAACCCCCCTGGGCAGCCTGTGCCACTGTCCTGTCAGCCTGACAGGGAAAAAATTCCACCTCATATTTAAATGGAAACTTCTTATGCCTCAGCTTCTACCCATTGCCCCTTGTGCTGGCACTGAGCATCACCCAGCAGAGCCTGGCTGCAGCCTCCTGCCACTCACCTTTACATAGTTATATGTGAAGGTCCTCTAATAATATTTGCTTCAGAAATTTCTCAGCTTTTAATCCCGTGGGGGAAAAAGACAAAAAGGCATGGAAAGTATTGTGCTGTCTTTTCTGGCCATGCAGTGTGTCTGCTGTGAAGAGAAGGCTGCTGGCACGGAGCTAACGATGCGGACAGGCTAACTGATCGATTGTCAGTGAGTGCTGTGTGGGCCACAGCTCCATTTCCCCCTGCTGCAGAGGTAGCTGTCAATAGGTCTGAGAGCTTACATGTGGCTGGGGGTAGATGAGGACTGCTCTGGGAGATGACCTCTGGGAAAGAGCTCATCGATTGGATGACCAAATGTCACCCAGACACCTCTTACCCTGCTGTGGCAAGGGCACTTCTGTGAAGCTCTTCCTGCAGCTGCACCTTTGGGGAGCATCAGAGCAAACCCTGCTGAGGAGATGCACATTGTCTTTCTAGGGACACCATTCTGTTCCACAGCCAGGCTCAGAGACAGAGGCATGCTTCTGGGTGATGTTTTGCATCAATTCATTTCACACAGTGGCCAGGGAAAGCATCCTGAATGCTTTGATAAGTTTTGTGTGATTTCTGTAACACATTATGCAGCCAAAGCCAAGTAGCAATGTTTAATAACGTCAGCATAATGATGCAGTTACAACTCCAGCCTCATCCCTGGCTGCCTGCTCATCAGGCCAAATGTAAGTCACAGCTAGCAGCACTGTGCCTGGCTGCCCTGGAAAGTCCTTTGTAGGCAACAAAGCACTAAGGCAGGTTTGTGGAATGAATTTCACTTAGTGAAATCTGCTACATTTGGGTGTAAATATGACACTTAATTGCACCAAGGTCTGTCCTATCATGCTCAAAGGGAGTTCCTCTTCGTGGAGGTGTTTATGGAGTCATCTGGCACATGTACCTTGTGGTACTGTTGTCGTGGTTCATGCATGATTATTCTCTCTGAGCAGATGTGGCAATCCTTTCCCAGACCAAACAGGTGCAGACAGCTGTAGTTTGCCTCAGCCTGCTCCTGCTAGAGCCTGATTCTGTTCTTTAAGCAAACCTATTATTTACTAAATCCATCTGTATTTTTAATTATGCTTCTCTTGCCATCTGCTCTGAAATTTTTACTGCATTTAATCTGATTTTTTCAAAACAAACCCCCTTTCATTCTGGGCAGTGGCAGCTGACAGCAGTTCTCATGTCTGTTCAGTAGTAACTGAGAAGGAGGTGAGGTGCATGCTGCTGGCAGCTGGAGATCCAGCTTCCTGATCACCTCCCTGTGGGGGGTGAAGGTGTAAATATTTCTTCCTGGCCCTGTGTGGGGTTGTGATGAGCTGCCTATAAATGTGCTAGGAGAATGTGGGCCAGGGCTGAACTCCAGGGGCTCTGAACAGGGATGCCTTTACAGCCACACATCACCAGAGCCTTTCCAGATGAAAATGAGCTCTCAGGGATACATCTGAGAAACCTTGGAACGTTTTGTCTTTGCTTGAGGTCTGCCAACAGACTCAGCAGTAAGGGAGTATCACAGAATCACAGAAGCATTCAGGTTGGAAAAGACCTTCAGGATCTCCTTGTCCAACTAATAACCCTGCTCTACAAAGTGCACCCTAAACCCCAAGCACCACATCCAAATGACTTTTAAACACATCCATGGTTGGTGACTCAACCACCTCCCTGGGCAGCTCATTCCAGTGCCTGACCACTCTTGCTGGGAATTTTTTTTTCCTAATGTCCAGTCTAAACCTACCCAGTTGGAATAAAAAGCTTCTCAGAGACTCCTCCCTAAAAATGACTGTCTTGAGAAAAATCTGGACCATGGTCATGACCCCAGGAGGGGTCAGAGTGGCTGAAAGAAGAGCTTTAGCAAGCTGCTGTGTGAGAACTAACCTGACATTGCACCCAAGGACTAGCACACTGCACCCAAGGACTAACACACTGCACCCAAGGCCTAGCACAATGCACCCAAGGCCTAGCACACTGCAGATGGTGTCACACCTGCACTTTGAGACTGCAAAAGCAGGGTGCAGTTGATAACTGTTCTTTTGCTGAGGCTTGCTGCTTGCAAACACAACTTGTATTTTGCCAGCCCTTAATTAACCCCTGTGGCTTTAAAGAGGAGCTCGCTATGGCTTGTCCAACCTGCCCCAAACATAGCATTTGTGTGCAAATCATCTTTAGTTTCTGCAACACACTGCACTGCAAGCGACCCAGGGCTAGTGATAGTGACACTGTCAGTGCTCATCAGTGTTCAGAGAGCCCAACCCAGCCTCTTCCCAGAGATGCTGCACTTCTATTTGCAGAGAGCTTCTGAAAATGCCCTTCCACTCTGCTCTGGGTTTTCCTGGGTCAGACTACAAACCTAGTTGTAGGTCTTACTGTTTCACCTTTCCCAGCCCACAGCTAAGCACTCCTGCTAGATGAGAGTGTTCTGGGAGAAGCCTACGAGCATCCTTATGCAGGTTTGGGGGGTCTGAGATGATTTGTGGAGGAACAAAGAAGAAACCAGCAAGTCCTGATTCAACAAAGACTGTTGAGACTATTCAAACACATCCTGCTTTGTGCTTGGGTATTTGAGTTGATTGCAGGAGCTCTGGTGGTGGGTCTCAGAGGTTAGCAGCTGGTTAAGCACCCTGGCAAGTTGTTCCTTGCAGAAAAATCAGCATGATGAAAGTCAGTGTGAGATAGGAGACACTTGGGTCTCTAAGAGAGCTGACACCATACAGTCACACTCTGCATATGAACTAGCACCAAACCAGGTGTGCCCAGGGGATCTGGCCAGGGCCAGGAGTGTGGCATGGGCACCCACTGGCACTCCTCTTGATCCTTCAGTTAGAATTAGTCTGGAGAAGGTCTTTGACACCCCTCAGGAGTCACCAACCTTTACAAAGCAGCCCTTTGCCTCAGGGTCTTCCTGACTTCAGATGACACAACTCTTACAGAACCCTGGAGTTGTTTTGCTTGGAAGAGACCTTTAAGATCACCAAGTCCAACTGCCAGCACAGCATCGCCAGGTCACTGGTGAACCATGCACCTCAGCACCGCATCTACACAGCTGCTGAGCACCTCCGGGGACAGTCACTCCACCTCTGCCCTGCACAGCCTGTTCCAGGGCTTCAAAACCCTTTTGGGGAAAATGCTTTTGCTGATACAGAATTTAAACCTCTCCTGGTGCAGCTTGAGGCCATTTCCTCTTGTCCTATTTCTTGTTACTTAGGAGAGACTGACCCCCACCTCACTCCTCCCTCCTCTCAGTGAGTTGCAGAGAGCAATGAGGTCTCCCCTCAGCTTCCTCCTGTCCAGGCTGAACAACCCCAGGTCCCTCCGCCACTCCTGAGAGCCGAGCTCTAGGCCTTGCAGCAGGCTGCAGGCAGCATGAAGCTGCTGGTCCCGTTTTGCCCTGTGGGCACCAGGTTTGCAGTGTGCCCTCCAGAGGGGAGGGTGTGCGTGATGTGGGCAGCCTCCTCGGCCCCCTCTGGCTGTGGCCGTGGCGGTTCTGTGCGCTCCAGGAGGAAGGCTCAGTGCCCTGAACGCCATCTCTCGTCCCGCAGGCGCCGATGGGGATTACTGGCGTCTGCTCAACCCGGGCGAGTACGTGGTGGGCGTCAAGGCCGAGGGCTACACCGCGGCCACCAGGACCTGCGAGGTCGGCTATGACATGGGAGCTACCCAGTGCGACTTCACCGTCTCCAAAACCAACCTGGCCCGGATCAAGGAGATCATGAGGAAGTTCGGGAAGCAGCCGCTCAGCCTGTCCGCACGGCGCCTCAGGCAGCGGGCNGCGGCTCTGCCTGCCAGCCCCGGCTCTGCCCTGCCAGCCCCGGCTCCGCCCGCCAGCCCCGGCTCTGCCTGCAGCCCGGCTGTAGTCGTAGTGAAGTTGTGTAGCCCATCTCTTCGTGCGCGTCGCTCTGCACCAGGCCTTGCTCTGCGCGGCTGGGGCAGGTTGGGGAAAGGTGGGAAGCTAGACCCAAGGTGAGCCGAAGGAAGCCCTGGGCTGGGAGGAGAACTGGGGGGATGTGGAAAGATGTTTTGCACCAACCTGGAGCGGAGGTTTTTGCTTGCTGGGTTATTTAACGCTTTGCGAATCTGCTTCCTTTTAAAATGGGGGGAGGGGGCAGGACAGAGGAGAGACGCCTGTAAAGAAGAGTTCTGTGAGCTGACTCCTGTTTCCAGCACACCACCTCGGTGTGGTTTTGCAGTTCAAACAAACTGTTGGCACTCTGCATTTTATTCTCATAGGGGAGCAAAGCTGAGAGGGGACAGCTTCTGCTGGATGTCATAACACTGGTGCCAAAATTTCACTCCTGCTTCTCACCCTGAAGGGCTATCTTCTGATGGGCACCACCGGGTCTGGGGGCAGCCCCAAAGCCAGTGAGCCACCTTTGCCTTCCAGCTTGGGCTGGGGGCATTTAGGGAGGTCTTGTGAGTCCAGGGTTGGATGCCAGAAGTGGTTTCTCCTCCAGGCTTTTAAGGCTGCATTTCCACTCTGTGAACTAAAGCTCCTGAAAAGGGCATGGGATAAGGACCACCGCAGCCCTGTGGCATGGCTCTGCTTCTCCAAGCTGGGGGATGGACTCAAAATAAAGCTTTTGTTGTGGGCACAGCCAGTTGTATCATGTCTGTGAGAGGGGAGGCTGGGTCAGTGATGTGGTCACAGCCTGCAAGTCCACCAGCAGTATCTTTTTTCTTGACTTTTTGCCTGCCTTGGAGTGCCTTTTGTGGTGGTGCACACCTTGCACACTATCTTTTGTGACATGCATGGTCTGCTCATCTTGCTGCTGCAGCTGCTGCTGCTTTCCTGGCCTCAGGACGCTCTGGAAGCAGGATTTGGGCTTTATTGTTGGCTTTTAAGTAATAAAATTGTATGGCAGGGTAGGAGTGAGACTTAGGAAAGATGCAGATGAGAGCTAGGGAAGAAGGGAGTGAAGAAACACCAGATGAGGTATCGGCTGGTTAAACTCAACTCCGCTCCAGTGGCTGCCAAGTTCTGACCTTGCTGGTACCAAATGAAGGGCCAGCTGTGTGGCTTGGACAGCCAGACAAGCATCTTGTCATAAGCTTGGTAGAGCAACTGTGGCAACACAACTCTGCTTAAAATGTTGTAATTGCTATTGTAGACCTTGCCTGTCTGGTATGGTTGTTGGCAAGGACACCAAAGCGCCACTCAAGCCTGAGCAGAAATAAAGCAGAGGTAGAGAGCTGAGTGTATGCGTGCCAGGTGCCATCTGTGTGCGCCCTCGTTTCCTGTCAGCACACACCAGCACATCAAAGGTAAAAGATTGCAGAATTTGTGCAATAAAGCAATAATAAAGTCATGTTCTGAAATGGCTTAGCTGCAGCCCCTGCCTGTCCTGCAGATGCCACTGAACGACAGCAGTGTGCTTGGCAGGCAGAGCTGCAGTGCAGTAGAGGAGGGAACACATTGTTCTCCATAACTGACATGGTGGGACCCCAGCTCTCTGTCAGCAACACTTACATGAGGCAATAGAGGCAAACCACCCAGCCATTCCATGAACATTTGGAATTGTGTTGTACTTATTTCACCCTTACAGCATCCTTTGTTCCATCTGGTTTTGTGCAGCAGCTTCTCGTGGAGGGGTTCCTGGTTTGGCAGCTGCAGAGGAAGCACTGATGTCTTTGTGCAGGGAGCAGTGTGAATGGCTCTGGGACATGGGGCAATGGCAGAGGACAGGTGGTTAGGGGTCGAGTCTAGTTTGCTCATTGGCATCTGCAGGTTTTGTTTCCAGCACAATAAATCAGGGCCACCCTGATTATGAACTGATGGAGTCTGTCAGATGGCTTCCCCCTGGAGTCCTACAACAACCTGTCTTACTGGGGGTGCTTGGCATGCACAGGCAAGTGAGGACTGGCCAGCCACATGTGAATCCCTCTGAGAGCCAGATTTGGTCAGAGAGTGAGCCCCTGTCCTAGTCTGGGCAGGACAGTTCTTTCTACCTTGAGAGAGCATTTCAGGCTGGTGTGAGGTTTCCTTCCCAGACCTAGAGGTCTCCAGCTTTGTCCTTGGGTATGAGCTTATTACCTCAGTGAGAAGGTCATTTCTGTTTGATAACAAGAAGTTGATTTTATGGGAAAGCCTTTGGTGCCTGTTCACTACAGTCAGATGAACTCTGATTGCTGAAGTCCTCAGTAACATCAGAGGCTAAAGAGAGTGGCTGTGGTGCTCCTTACTGGCTGTGACTGCTGCCTGCACAGACCTGGGCACAGCAGAACTGTGACCTTGTTCCATTTTAGCCCAGGCATTTCTAAATCAATGGCCTAAGAGCTGTCCAGTGTATTCACCTGGGCCACTGTGTGTGGCTGTCCTGCATCTTTGCATTGCAAACACTCCACAGGGGTCCTGCTGGGAACTTCAGAAGCGTGAGCACCGCATGATGAGATCAAGTGCTCCTGCTCCAGCAGTGTAATGATGCCAGGCTGGTGTAATATGCTGCTGCAGGAGTTAAAATGTTCATTTCCTTTCAGATACTCAGCATCCCTACTTGACCCCTGCAGAGATCCAAGCCCCAAACCAATAAATCTAGAGAGCAGTTCTTTCTGGTTGTGTCTCCCCTTTCCACAGCTTTAGAACAGGTAATTTTTTTTTCCCCTAAAGTTGTGCTTTTAATCTCTTTCCCTTCCAGTGTTGTAGGAAAACAGGCAGCCCTGCAAAAGTGTCAGGAAATAAAGCTTGAGGATGGATGTGATCTTTTTGTGTGAGAACTTTGCTAAACTCTGATCACCTCTGTAAGCAGAGACAAAAAGAGAGCCTCTGCCAAGTCATGAGAAGCTTGGCTGCACTCTCTCACCCACACAGTAAGGGTTAAACAAATAAAAGGTTAAAACAAGACCTACTCCACTCACCTTGGCACTGCCAGCCATCAGGCTGCTGCTGCTGTGCAGAGCCCTGGCAGGCAGCAGATGCAGCGGGAGCTGGCTGGCTCCAGCTGGGCTCTCCATGCCCTGCTCTCCAGCTAGTCAGGTTTGTGTTCCATTAGCACTAGTTTTACTCACCCCATAGCTCAGTTCTTTCCCATCCCTCTGGGTCACTCTAAGTACCCTTGCTTCCCAGGTTGCAGTATCTGCAAATCAGCCTGGGAATCCTGGAGCCAGTACAACTCTACCACTGAAACTATAGCAGGTTGAGCAGCCTGGGCCAGTGGGAGGTGTCCTGCCCATGGCAGGGGCATGGAGCTGGATGAACTTTAAGGTCCCATTCTGCTTACAGTGGTGTGAGAGTAGTGGATTCTGGCAACCTTTAACCCAGATTCAATCTGCTGATACCAGAGGGCCGTGAGGACTGTGTGACTATCACTTCTGCCAGGAGGTTGAGCTCTGTGTGGGTGCAGCACAGGGATGCAAAGGAATGCAGATGAAGCTGGTGGAGAAATGCATTTTTTTGTTGTCTATTTTAAGCCTGTCACATATTTTTGGCTCCTGTCACCGACTGCTTCCCCTTCTTTTTCCCATGTATAGCTGTGTTCTTTTCCTCTGACTTCTGCTCATTATTTTCAGTGGATATGGGACACCTTCCCAAAGTGTGGATTTCACAGTGACAGCTACCCAGGCAGACTCCCTTGTCTGTTTTGCCAGGCTGTGGTGGGTGGTGACCTTTGTGAGGAACTGGGGAAGAGAGATGAGTTCACTCAAAACAGAGCACAAGAGAGGGGTCACACCAACGACTTTCACTGCTTAAAAATGGGCTGGGGGTCTGCAAATGCCCAAGCCTGGAGGCAAAAGTGGCTGTTCTACCATTTCTCTTTGCCACTCAGTCGGGTTGCAGCCCTAAGCCTGAGGGACATAGAAGCAGTATAGCCTGGAAACAGCACCTCATGCAGCAGTTCACTGCTGCACCAGCACGGGCAGACAGCTCTGTGCCACAGCACCTGCCAGCCTCCCAGCTGCAGCCCACGGCAGCTCCAGTCCCTCCCCACCGAGAGCATTCAACTTGCCAAACCTCTTTGTCCCTGCAGGAGCAGCTGTGCACACAGAGAGGGGCAGTGATTTCTGTCTTCGTACCCAGGGCTCGTTTCAGTGCCCCCTTTGCCTGCACTTCTCTGTCCTATCACAGTTCCAGGCAGCTTTCCCAGTCCTGTCCAGTCCTTAATAAACAGCTAAAAATGCTTTTTTGTCTTCAGGTGATTAACTTACACAAGTTTTTGGTCTTTCTTGAGATATTCTGGTCCTGTGGTCTTGTGGTATTTTGGTCTTCCCTTGTGGCAGTTTGATATTTCCTTAATTCTGGAGTTCCCTTAGCGTTTCCAGCTCAGCCCACATCCATGCACCCACTCTCACCTGCATTCTGCTCCTCTTCCTTTTCTTTTTGGAGGTTGTTTAGCTCGAGGTGACCTTTTTGTTATTTCACTGTGACATGATTTTGGGCTGTGAGATTTGTGCTCAGTGAAGCCATCTCTCTGAATACAATCTCCTGCCCGTAACAGGGCTAAGTAAACATTTCCTGCCACCTCTCACTGGCACATGCAGAGCCAGGCTAAGACAGCCCTGCCAACCAACAGCTCCACACTGAGATTTGCAGGACAAGTTGTTCATCAGTTGTTTGGTGGCTTCTCTGTCCTCTTAAACTGATGAACTACTCCATTTTATTTTGATGGAGATTTTGATTGCTGCTTCACATGAAGGCTTTCATCAGTGCTGCCTTGCTCATTATCTGTTCCTTGCTCATTAGGCAGGGGGGAAAAAAGAAATTTTGATGCCTCTCATAACTTTCAGAGGAGCTCTACTGTCTGGGCAGCTTTGTTAGAACACTTCAACTCACTGGAACAAATGTATTTACCAGGGTAAAATTTCCAGGATAAAGTCACCAGGATGAAAGCCCAAGAATGACATTTTGGCAAGCCTGATGGAAAAGGTTTAGGCAGTGAACATCAAGGTTCTTGTGGCTGCATCTTTACATCCTTCATCTGCCTCTCCAGTTCTCTGAGTGCCTTCAGCCATCAGCTGTGATGCCAGGCTCAGGGAGGTTACATCCATCGTCCCCTCTCCTGTGCCTGGTGGCTTGCATGAGCTGTGTTCAGCACTGCCCCACAGCTTTCTGTTCAGGGTGCTCTGCTTGATTCTCTTTACTAAACTGATCTTCAGGGACCTTTCAAGCACCTACCTCTCCCCATCAGCCAGGCCAGCCTTTATCTGTGAAGGTCATCAGAGCACAGGTGGAGTGCCAGCATCATGCCAGGAGGCAGCAGCTGGCCTCTCAAGGTACTTCAGCACCTCTCAAAGTATTTTTTTCCAGCGAAATACTGCAAAGCATGGCAGTGCCTGCAAGTGCCACTCTTGTGGCTTCATGAGGTTCTGCAAGAAGATGTGACACAAGTTCAATACCTGAGCTACTAAGGATCCATGGCAGTGTAATCTCACTTGGCTGAACCAGGGGGATGTAAATTTGAGATCTATTTCTTACCACAAGATTGAGATCTGGTGCCATGGCCTCAGTGTTCAAGCTGTTAAAATCCCCTTCTTACTCATTACATTGTTTTGAGCACTCCAGCTCACAGGTGTCTTCTGGTGGCATGCCACAGCTCTAACCCAGCTCACAAACCACTCATGGTGAGCCTCAGGTTGGGTCAAGCTCTCACAAGCACAGCTGGCAGCTGTATAGTATAAGCTGGGAAGCAACAGGAAGCAAAGTGGCAACCAGACTCTGCTTTGAAGGTCTGCCTGGTACCTGCTCAGACAGGAGAGGTCATTCTTGTTTGGCTAGGGCACGGCCACAGGAGTCAGCATCCTGCTTTCAGGTGACACTTCCACCCCCTGCTGCTGTGCTGAAGGGCTGAGACCATCGACAGCCCCAGCAAAGCCAAGAGGTAAGCTGTTGAGTCTGCCTGTTTAGTCCAGTTCTAAACAGTTTTGCTGCTGTTTGTTGTGGTATGGACATCTTTAAATGCTGAAGTAGGTTCCTTAAGTGTCTTGGGGAGGTTTAGGTTGAACCTTAGGAAAACTTCCGGAAAACTTCCTTCCCCAGAAGGGTTGCCAAGCCCTGGGCTGCCCAGGGCAGTGCTGCAGTCCCCACTCCTGGAGGCATTTAGAAGATGTGGAGATGTGGTGCTGAGGGCCATGGTTTAGTGGTGCCCTGGTGGTGCTGGGCTGGGTGACTTTGCCAGCCCTTCCCAACCACAATGGCCTGTGGCTCTGGGACTCAGAGGTGGGCAGTGTCTGCCTCTCTGAAGTGGAACAGCAGTGTTTCCTGGCTCACCCTGCTCCACTGCTCCTCCAAGAGAGTCACCAAGGGTCAGTTTAATGGCTCTGTCAGCACAAATCTGGGGGCCAGAGGTACTATGGTACCTCAGTAACCATGCCAGCTCCTGCACTAGGGCATGTGCAGAGCATCATACAGAGAGAATCCAGCATGAGAGTTTCTTGCTAATCAGTGTCCAGACACATTAATTGATGAACTTCCATCTTGCTTTCAGCAGCAATCTGTCCTCCTTGAGGCAGTGTGAGGCCCTAGGGAGTTCCTTTCGATGATCACACTCCTGAGGTGCTGTCAGGAGACTGAACATCAAATGCAACAAGTGCTGCAGGATGAGAGGGTTTGCCTGGGCTCTTGGTTCTGGTTACTGATTCTGACTGGGATAGTAAGAGAGAGCCAATTGCCTCCTTGTTTGAAACACAGAGACAGTGCTGGTCGAGGTCAATAAAATGCTATGGGCCAGTGCAGCACAAAGTACACAGCAGCAGAACTCATCCTTGTAATCTGCAGGGGACTCTTTAGCTTCTTAGGTCTAGTGTTTGGGAAATGAGAACAGAACAAACATGAAATCAGAGTGGGGGAAAGAGAAATGCTTCTTCAGAGAGAAACAAGCACAGGAAGGAGGATTCCAGCTGACACCTTCCACTCTGTTTGTCCTGAATAATCTTCCCTGAACTTGCCTTTTGCTGAAGGTTCAGACTTTTTGAAGCAGTCAGTGAGAGGAAAACAGGGAGGACAGCCTAGGCAGTGGCAGTTGAAGGTTTGCAGTCCAAGGCAAAGAGTTCCAAAGCAGATGCAGATGTTCTTTCCCCCCCAGTGCTGGTCACTGGAGCTTTCATCTGATGCCTTGCTCTGAGTTTGGGGATCTGGCAGCAAGAAGAAGACGGAGAATTTGCACTCCAAGGGACTGGAGGGGCAGAGGTGAAAGCTCGGGCAGGAAATGGGATGGCCCAAGCAGCACTTCTGTGCTGAGCTGGTGATGTGAGGCTCAGTGTGAAGGGGGCAATGGTGTGCAGCCTTTCCCAGGCAGGATGAAGGACAGCCAGTGCAGCATGCATGGAATAAGCCAAGCCAGGGCCCTGCTTCCCTTGTGTTTCCCAGAGTAGCTATCCCACACCAGGCAGCAAATGCTCACTGTCCCATAGCAGAGACTCTGGAGAGAGGTCTTCAGCTTACCAAAGGTCCTGCAGAAGCAGCACGGACTGCTGAGGAGGTTGGGATTGTCCATTCCCAGTTATAAACAAACCCAATGTCTGTTATTAGAAGCAAAACAGTGAACTCTGGAGGGAGAGGAAGGAGGAGCAAATAAGGATGTGAAAAATGGGAGTAGAGTGAGCCTGTGTGACCCCCAACATTACCAGAGTAGAGTTTGTGCCTCGTGAGGGCGTGGGTGGACACTTCCCAGGTTGACCTGCAGTAGGCAGCCCCTGGGCACATCAGCACTGCAGAGCTGCCAACTGTTTGGCATGAGGAAAAGCAAACTGCAGGAGTGTGGCCTTGGTGGCCTTGGCAACAACCAGAGCAGAGGCTGCCAGGCTGTAGGATTTATCACCTTCCTGGGTTAGGTCTCCTCGAGTTCCTTTCAATGAGGAAGCTGCAGCCTAAGAACTGAAATGCAACACAGAGGCTTTAGCATCCTTCCCACCTGACTAACACTGGCCTCATACAAACAATGCCTGCCTTGGGGGTCCCTGTGACCACAGAGCACACAGAGCCCTATTGCCCCTGCCCCTTCTTCCCTCAGTAAGTGATATGCACAGCATAACCCTGACGCTAACCCTTACTCATCAAGCATTAACCTGCAGAGGCAGAGCCCCCAGTCCAAGCCAGGGCTGAAAACCACCCTGCTTGGGCAGGAAGAGGGTTTCTGATGTTGTTCCCATGGGAAAAGGGAGAAGTGAAAACCAGCCCCAACAGAGAGAGGTGTCACAGTGAGGAGACGTGGGGACTGAGGTGGGTGAGTGGTGCATCCAGCACTGCACATCTGTTATGCAGTGTACAGCAAGGGCCCTGGAACTGAGCTGTGACTGCCTCCCTCCAGCAGGCAGCCATCTGCAGGCGTGTGGGGTGCTGCAGCAGACTGCCAGAGGAACTGCATCGCCAGGGCTGCTCTCTGCATCAGCAGCAGCACAGGATGGGACGGCTGGCAGCAGTAGTCACAGCAGTGCTGGGTAGTTTCCAGCTCACTGCTATGTTGTTCCCCAAGCAGAGGCACAGTGTCCAAACTTCTGCAAGCTGAATTAGCCTCATCAATGCACTTATCTGCGTGGAATAAGCAATTTCGTGCTGGGAAAGCTAAGAGCCTAATTCGAGCCCAAAACTGTGTTTCTTGAGCAGTACTTCACAGGCAGCATTCTTAAACAGGAGAGATCTTCGCATTCTAGAGCCTTTCAGACACCCCAGGGGCAAGCACTGTCTCTGCAGGGCAGGACCCCACCCAGTCCTTGAAATCTCACCATAAAGATGTGCTCAAGGATTCAAACAACAAGCAGGGGAGCAGGCCAGGGCTGCACAGGCAGTGCGTGCTGGTGGCTGTGTTGTCACTGTTTCTTAACAACCACCAGAAGACATCTGGTCTAGAGAGCAGCTCTGTGAGCAGTGGCTGAGGGAGCTGGAGTAAGGGAGGCTGAGGGGAGACATCTCTCTGTGACTCTGAGAGGAGGCTGGAGCCAGGTGGGTGCCAGCAATTTCCCCCAAGTAGTTAGTGATAGGACAAGGTGAAATGACCTCAGCTTGCACCAGGGGAGGTTTACAGTGGACATTAGGGGAACTTTCTTCACCAAAGAAGCAGCCCTGGAACAGGCTGCACAGCAAGTGATGGAGTCACCATCTCAGGGGAGATGTGAAAGGTGTTGGTGTTGAGGGACATTGTTTAGTCATGGGACTTGGCAGTGCTGAGTTAACAGTTGGACTTGATGATCTGAAAGATCTTTTCCAACCTAACCATTGCTAAGATTCTGTATCTGAGGTTGCCCTCTTCAGCCCTTTGCTCCAAGGCAGGAGCAGGGCAGACATGCACCCACTCCATCCAGGCAAGCAAGGCAAAGCAAGCAGCAGCACCACCGCTGCCCGGAAGTGGAGAGCGGCCTGCAGGACATGGCCTGGGGAGACAGAAACATGCAGGCTCTGTGGGAGTCAGGGCTAGGTCTGTTGTGGTGACCCTGTGCTCAGCACTCTACCCAGGGGAGCTGCTGCTGCCAAGTCAGCATCCAGGCAGCTTCTGTTAGGCTGCTGCTGTAGGAAGGCTCTGTAGGCACAGGCTTCAGGGAGGAGAACTCTGAGAGCCTCCTGAAGACCAGGCATGCCAC
Source organism: Semnornis frantzii (assembly GCA_013399775.1). Taxonomy (NCBI): domain Eukaryota; kingdom Metazoa; phylum Chordata; class Aves; order Piciformes; family Ramphastidae; genus Semnornis; species Semnornis frantzii. The sequence continues at coordinate 82,215 of VWYK01003017.1, forward strand.
CAGGTTGGGGCTGAGGCACTTTAGGTCAGCTCATTGGAAATTGCCTCCGCAGCCCAAAATATCTGAATAGCTGAAAAGTGTCTGAGTAGCTGAAAAATATCTGAAGTATCTTTGGCAACTTCAGTGACTCAGCAGCTCCTTAGCACTGTGAGCAGGCAGAGGACAACTTGCAAACAACAGACAGAGCTAAATGCAGTCAGCTGCTCACAACAGCTCCCTGTGTGCAGTTACAGCAGATGATGTTAATGTGAAAGTTGTGCCAAATACAGGCTCACTGCAATAGGATGGCTGAGAGCTGTGGGCCCCTGGGGAAAGCAGCTCATCAGCCTCTGTACCTGCAGCAGCTGAGGGAAGCAAAGTACACAGAATGCCACACAGTAGCTTGTCAGGCTGTCTACAGGTCATGGCATGGGCTGGTAGGAGCAGAGGTGGAGCAGAGGTCCTAAGGCAGCCTGGGGTCAGGAGATGAAGCTCTTGAGCACAATGAGAAGCACAGAAGGGCACTGCTGGTGCAGGTCATGGTGTGGAGCACAGCAGTGGTGCAAGTGGGCTGAGCAAGGGGCAGAAGACAAGCACATGGGCCACACCGGGTGCTCACCTCCCTCAGGAGGCTCTGCAACAGCAGTGCAGGCTTGGGAACACACAGGAGGTTTGGGTTACGGAGAAAGAAAAAGTACACTTTGAAAGGCGTGGCTAGGATCTTCACCACCTAAACAACTGAATCTCATCTGCTGCTTTGTGCCAAGGGCCAGCCTCAGCCCCCCGAGGGCACTGCCTCAGGCCCTGGGGAACTCTGCAAGGTGGCCAAAAAGGAGGGAAGGGAACCATCTAAAAATAATCAGGAGCTCTGCTGATTTCACTGCCTGCCAGTAGGCAGCCATGCTCTTTGGGTCCTCTGGAAGTGCAGTTCCAGGTTCCAAATGCCAACGCTTCCAAAGGAAACAGGTGACTAATTTGGGCAGCTGGCAGCCTTTCTGTGGAACACTCCCCCCCCTTGCCGTGTGCTGCCGCACCTCTGGCACTGCCCAGGGCAAGGGCAGGGATGGGCATTCTCTCCTTGCTTTCTCGTTGCAAAGGAGGAACAGAGCAGGAGCAAAAACACCTGCAGGAGAGCACTGCCTGGCTCTGTGCAGGGCCCAGGACTGTGACACCGTCAGCAAAACCAGGTCCAAGAGCCTCGTGAGCTGCCTTTGCACACCCAGCGGCTCAGGCTGGGCAGCTTTGAGGCAGCTGCCTGCAGCTGCAGCCAGCAGTGTGTCAGAGCTGGCACAGCAGCTTCCACTGCTGAGCTCTCTGGATTGCACACGTGCCCTGCTTCTGCCCTTCTTTAAATAACCTCCTCTGCAGGCAGTGCTCAGCTGGCCAAACCTCCTGCCTGCTGCTCCTGGCCTCTCAGGTTGCTCTGCAGGCACAGACACCAGAAGCTGGAGAGAGCTGATCCTTCCATTGCACTTGCTGAGGTGACCCCTTTATTGTGCTGCTGAGCAGCCTTCCTGGGGGCACGTCCTAAAAAGCTGGTATCATTTTAGCTGCCTGGTAGTGCTGTGTTCTCTCCCCACTCAGCAAGAGGCCAGCTGCTACTGACTCTCTCTGTGCTGCAGACAGCCATGCTTGGGCTGCAAGGCCACAGAGGAAGGTGATGTTTTGTGGGGCTACTGCTGAGAAACACCAAATCTGGGGGCACTTCATCAGTAAGCAATTTTGGAGAGAAGCCCAGGAAAGGGAGGCAGACACCCTGCAGCACACAGGAACTGATAAAAAGATTTCTCATCTAAATAAAGAAGGCTGCTCTGTCCCTCCTAGACAAGGTGCCTGCCCTCCAGCTCTCGGGGAACACTTCTGTAGGTGGAAGACCTACCTGGGGCTGAGAGCTCATTATGCAGAGAGCTGTCTGTGCCCAGCGTCATTTACATTTGCCTTTACATTTAGGTACCATCTGCTGCTGTGTTTTCTTTTGCCTGCTGCCACAGTCATAAGCATGTAATTACCATACTCCTACTCATTTTTCCCTTGTTCTTTTTCATTACAAGCTTAATTTCAGTCGGTTTTTGTCTTTGGCTTTCTCAAAACCTGCAATTATTAGAAGCCACTTAACGAGATCAGCAGCAGTGTTTCGTGGTGCCAGGGATGGTTCTGAAATGGATTAAATGAGGATGGATGACAAAGGGCTGCAAGCAGTCTCTGTATCAGAGGGAGGGAAGGGAAAGGCAGCCTTGTGAAGCTTTGGACACATCAGCCTCTTTACATGACTGTTGAGGTTTGTCTCATAGTGGTAGGCCAAGACTTTGAACCCCTGAGCTGGTGTAGACCTCAGCAAACAGTCAGAGCAGCAAAGTGCTGCCCTGCTCTTACTCTCCTGACTAAGTCCAAGCCTAAAATTCAGCTCAGCTCAAGCTTGGCCCCAGAGGACTGCTGAGTTTGGTGTCACCTTCTGGTCCATTCTGCTGCTGGCATTTTGGTAAGGTTGACTGTTGATTTCTGAGGCCACAGCACACAGGTGGATCCTTCTCTAATGTTTGGTGCTAAAGGTTGCTTTCACTGCCAGTTTGCAAACAGCAGCTGCTCTCTGTTATCACTCTTCTGGTCTCCAGAACATCCTGGAGCTGCCCAGAGGCTGATCTGACAGGCAAAGCCAGCACAGGAGCTGTGCTCTGCCAGGACCTGCTATTGACTAAATGCAGGTTGAACACAGAGAGACTCTTGGAGGGTGCTTTAGGAACGGCTCTGTCCTGGGGCTGTGGTGTGCAGGACTGGCCTGGGGAAGCCTTTATTTTCCCTAAGGAGCAGAACCTGGCAGGCAGGTGTCTCCTGTAGGACTTTGGGAAGGAAGTTGTGGAGGTGGTTTCTGGTTGAAGGCTTGGAGATGCCACTACTCACATCTTACAAAGCAAAGTGAGGTGTAGATTACTGTCCCATCCTGGGACAGTAATGATGTCACTTTGGGGTCAGTTTGTCACATTTAGACAGCAGTTTCCACCCAAGAGCAAAGCTGAGCTGTTAGAAGAGCATTCAGAGAAAGGAGAAACAATTTGGCTCCAAAAACACAGCCCAGCTCCAGCCCTGGTGGGTGACAAAGTCTTGTCCCCATGCTGAGAACTGTGAAGGAGCTCTCAGCTGCTGTCAAGTGGAATATTTCCTCTGTTCCCTGACTGCCTCATTTTAGCAGTAGATACTTGTGGGATGGGAAGTCCTGGAGGCATCCCAGCATGCAGCAAGGCAAGGAGGAAGCCATCAGTGCTGCCCTTGCTTGTCTCTCACCAAGCTTTGCACATGACAGAAATGTCCCTCTGTGTATTTTAAATACAAACTACCACCCCAGAACTCATCTGTGGGGCACTCAGTGGGGAAAAGCCAAGATTTTGACTGAGGTAGCAACCAAACTTTTGAAGATGTGGGGATTTGGTTATTGGTTTATTGTTGGGTTTTTCAGTTCCTTAAGATGCTGAGGTCTTTGCAAACACCTCCCCTGACACTGGTGCTGGTGACTCATTAGCAGCTGGGAGCAGTGCAGCCCAGCTGTGCCAGCACCATCTGCGTGCAGACAGCCTTGTGCAGATGTGCATCCACTCCTGAGGGGCTCTGGGGGACCAAAGGATGGGGAACTTTAGTGGGGGGAGGGGGTGGTTTCTGAAAGTGTCCTTTACCTTTTTAGCTTCTTGTAAACACAGCTTCAACTCTTCAGTTCTGGCTTAGTAAGACACTCACTCCCTCCTGTACCTGCACATGCAGACAAGAAACTGAGAGCTGCATGGTTTGCAGGAGGAGTTGAGAGAGAGCAGCAGAACCATGGGAGCAGAGGATCTGTGGACCAGCCACCACTGGGAGCTTTACAGCACAGGAGAGGCTTTTGTAAGCTGGAGCTGGGGCAGTCATAACTGAGCCTGGGGGCAGTGAGCCCCCAGAGTCTGATTCACTGGGGTAGATCCTTCTGCCCCAGTCCCAGGCACTGCAGCTGGACATGATCCTGCCAGTGTACAGCTGACAGATGAGCCCTGGTTGTGGATCCAGTGTTTACCTTCTCCTGATTGCAAATGGGGAATTTGATAGTGCAACCCCCTCAGGCCTGGGGCTTTACTCAGTGGAATGTCCCTACAATGTCCTGTCCATCAGATGCCTTCAGGCAATCTCTAACCAGTTTTCTGCTCTTCCAGTCTGTAACAATTGGCTTTAAATAGTTCCTTACAGCCCTAGAAGAGTCTCACCTGTTTGGCATTACTGGCAGACCTAACAGAAGTCAGAAGAAGGGTGCCAGGCTGCTGCAGTGGGGTTTAGTGGTTGCAAGCAAAGTTCAGATTGAAAGCAAATGCAGTGAAAGAATGACCAAACAGTTCAACATCAGCATCTCGCTGTGCCCAAATGGGCTTTCTGAGTTACCCTCCAGCAGTGCCTGCTCCATTCCTTGACAAATCCTGTGACAGAAGGACACAAAGTGGAATGCAGGAAGTTCCACCTCACCTTGAGGAAAAGATTCCCTACTATGAGGGTGACAGAGCCCTGGAGCAGGCTGCCCAGAGAGGTTGTGGAGTCTCCTGCTCTGGATTCTAAACCCACTTGGATATCCCAGGTTCCTGTGTGGCCTGCCCTGGGTGATCCTGCTCTGGAGGGGGCTTGGACTTGGTTCTGATTCCCTGCAAAGCAGCCCTAGGGGTTAGGCAGGCTGGATCACCACATCCACTGGGCTGAAGATCAGCCTGGTAGAGAGACAAAGGCAGAGCAGCCAAGCTCAGAGCTGAGACCCACCCTCAGGTGCAGACTCACCCCAGTGCCAGTGCAGACTCTTGTGCAAGGGCATGGTCAGTATGCAGATTGCAGTGGTTTATTGAGAATATCGAGGTGCCCAAAGGTAGCAGGAAAACTGCTTCCTCAGTTATGGTGGCACTGTAGCTCCTGAAGGGGTCTGACATGCTCGTGGCTCTGGGCAGCTCTGGCACTGAACAGGAAGATGAGAAGACATTTAACCTATGTTGTGTTTCTCATGCCCCTCTGAGCTGTGATGGCTTTGTGGTGGTAACCTGAGGATGTGGTCATGTAGAGGATAATGTGGAGAAATGTCCCCTGCAAAGCAGAAGTTCAAAGAGAGAGCCTGGCATGGAACCCAGTGCACAGGGGCATCCCCAATGCTGAGCCCTCGCCTGGGCACCCTGTCCTGCACAAGCCATGGACCCACTGTGGGCAGTCCTGGGGTGAGTGTGGGAGCAGTGAGGCTGACTGGCAGCCTCTGAGGGACCTTGTGAAACAGCAGAGTTGATGGCCTGTCCCAAAGGTGGTCACTAGGGCACGTTCTGGGGGTCAGGCTCTGCTGCAGCTGCAGTTTGTGCCACACTCATCGTGAGCAGCAGGAGCCTCCAGAGAAACCTGCCTCTGAGGCAGGCCACTTGCTTTGCACAGCTTGCCTGTGGGAGCTACCACGGGAAACAGCAGGAACAACAAGACAAATGCAGAAACACTCGTGGCTGGCTCTCATCCTGCTGAGTCTGCTCCTCCAGCGTGGCACAGAGAGAGAGGCTTATCCAAAGGACATAGTGAGACCCTGGGGCACCTGGCACCTGTCAGGTGTGGGGTGCAAGCACACACCTTCAGACACAGAGATACCCCAGAAGAAACTCAGCCAATGACAGCTCTTCCCACATGTCCTGTGAGTCAGGGAGTTCAGGAGATAGCCACAGGAGTTACTGCTCTAAGGGAGTGATGCTGCTGATGGAGCTCCAGCCTGATGCTGGCCGCAGAAAAGAGGTTTAGAGCAAACCTGGAGGATGAATAAATGATTTACCTTGTCCAGCCCTGGCAGCCTTCCTGAGAGCACGGTGCTAAGCCATAGTGACCACCTGAGTGTGTCTGACGAGAAGGGAAGGCACAAAGGGAGAAGGGTGGGAAACAAATTATTTGCTGAGCTGTCTAAAATCTGGGGGGTGGTGGTGGGGCACAGGAACCAGAGATACAGCACAAAAAAAATCATTTAGGTCATATCAACAATTATTCAATGCCTGAGAATTCTGAGCTCTTTTGGGGTCTCTTCTGCTTTTCTGCAGCAGACATTTAACACCTGGAAGGGAAGCAAAAAAGCCCTTAAGAGGCTGAATCTGTGCACTGGAGTAGAGTTTGATCTTCAACTCAAATCTCTGTCTGGAGATCAGAGGGAGAAGACTGGAGGTGCTGTGACTTCAGTGAGTGCTTGCCCACAGTCCAGTACTGCAGTTGTGATGTTGGGATTAGTGCACAGGTAATGACTGAGCCCTGTGAGCCAGCAGGACACATCTGGGCATGGAGAGGTTGATCTTCATGTGGCCAATAAAGGAATTCTGCTCTGCAGAGTGTGCCCTTTAGGTGGTGTGCAGGAGGAGCCTGAAACCTCCAGAGAGCCTTCTATGGGCACTTCATTGGGCAAGGATGCCCAGAGCACCCCATGCTCCCAGCTCCCCCCAGCCTTGGTTTCACACCGCCTCAAGATGCCCAGGAAGAGCCAAGTCTCCTGTGACTGTGTACTGAGACTGAACTGGTGCTGAGGCCTTCCAATTACTCCTGCTGTGTTGCTCATACAGGAGCAGCCATGGAGACACAGGGCTTGGGAGGGACCTGCACAGGACACCCAGTCCGACCTCCAGTGATCTGCCACTGCAGGACAGAGCTCAGTCCCACCTCCAGTGATCTGCCACTGCAGGACAGAGCTCTTCCAACACAGAGCAGCACTGCTCAGCTCCTGGCTGTGCTCAGCTCCTACCATGGCTCAGCTCCTGCCAGCCCTCAGCTCCTGCCATGGCTCAGCTCCTGCCAGTGCTCAGCTCCTGCCATCATTCAGCTCCCACCATGGCTCAGCTCCTGCCATCATTCAGCTCCCACCATGGCTCAGCTCCTGCCATCATTCAGCTCCCACCATGGCTCTGCTCCTGCCATGGCTCAGGTCCCACCAGCACTCAGCTCCCCATCACTGTTCAGCTCCCATCATTGCAGCAACACCAGGGCTTGACTTTTGCAACAATGGCACGAAACAGACTTTTTAGAACATTAGTTTTTATATGAAAAGGTAGCTCACACCAGGTCAGTTCTCATGGTCGTACTTCATTGGCAGCAGTTTAACAAAGTCACAATATCCAGAGTATGTATTTACTTTTATATATTACATCACTTTGCATTAACCATTAACTCTATGGTACAAAAATATATGGCAGCCTCAGATATGTCTTGACAAAGCAGAAGCCACTGTAAACAGAAGAGGCAGCACAGGCCCCAGGTGGGTTTCAGGGCTATTTTACAGCATTCCTTCCAAGCACAGCTGCTGCTGCAGCAGGATCCCACTCGAGTCATTGTCTCTGGACTGCCTGGTGGGAGGCTGCTGCAGCTGAGCTCACCTGGGAGCCTGTGGTCTATGCTAACCCACGAGCACATTGTCACCACAGGCTGGTCTGTGCATCTCTGTATCCATGCAGCTTAGGAAAGGTTTGTTTGTATTGCCTTTAAATCTTTTTTCCTAGATAAATAGCCCCTGGAGTGACATCCCACTGGGACAGCCAAAACCAGCAATAAAGGTATCCAGGTCTGTTTAGAATGCTACAATCAAACATGCCCCACCTGCAGCAGCTGGTATCAATGCCATTGCAGAGCTCTCTTCCTCCAGGCTGGGTAGGCCTTTTAGAAAGAGGGAACTACCTCTGGTCATTGCTTTCACAGTTTGATTAGCTGTAAGACAAACTCAGAATTTTAAAAGCACAGGCTGGGCTTTGCACACCTCTCCTGTTGTGAGTGGTCCTTATCCAAGTGATCCCACTGGCCTTACAGCAAGGATCTGTCAAGCCAGCCCCTGACTTACTGCCTCTCTAAAGGCAAGCAATCATCCTGTTACCTAACCCGGGGGCAATGTTTCTCTGCCTGTATCTGGCAGTCTGGAAGACTGCTAATCCATTGCATTCCTGCAGGAATCCAGAAGGGAATGGCTACTGACTGCTGAGGAGATGGCATTCGTTACCCCAAAATGAGCTTAAAAAATGAAATGCTGTGAAAGCATCCAAGTCTAAGATGTAGGAAAATGCCCTGTGTGTAAATGAAAGTGAAGCAAGGCACCTGTCAGTCCTCCATCTCTGTTTTCCAAGGCAATCTGTGAGAACATTCCCATGTCCTGTCTGGGAAGCCCCATGGTTTCTGGTACAAGACCCCTGCGGTCCTTGGGCTGATGCAGGGAGCTTTGTTTCACTGAAGTGTGGCTGGGCTGGATGGCAGAGCACAGAGAGCTTGTCCCCAGCCTTGCCACGTGCTCCCTCTGCCACCCCAAGGGCACTGAATACTTCACTGACCCGCTTTTTTCCTAACAAAAGTCATAAAATTCAGAAGATTTCATTTTTCCTTTTTGTTTTCTCCTCCCTCTCCGTAGGCCATTGCTCAGATTAGCAAGGCAGAAGGAGCAGCAATCTCCTGTCTTTGCATGAGGAGTTCGTGGTCAGAAGGCAACCTGAGTCACTTTGCTACCCATCAGAGTTCCTTTCAACTCTTGCTCAAGCACTCGAGGTGGCACCAGTGCAATGTGGCTTGAGAGGTCAGCAAGAGGGAGGCTATGGCCAGCTTTGCCCCCAGCCCACGCTGTGCTCCCAGCAGTATCTCACTGGGATGTGCTGACATTTCCTCCACAAGCATCACTTCTCTCCCCTTAGGAACTCTTGCTGGATCCACATCCCAGGGCTGGAGGCTTTCTGGCTCTTTGCTATTTGTCTGAGCTTTGCAAAAGGTTTGCTGTAAAGCTTTTAAACTACACTGACCAGAGAAGAGTTTCCTGCTATGAGGTGATAACTCCAGATGGAGATCCTCTTCCACAGACTATTAACCAGACAGGTGTCTTTGTGCCTCTGGGTACATGGAAACCTTCTGCAGAAGTAGTTCTTCTGCCATACAAAATGCTCCTCTAGCACACAGCTGCCACAGCTGCAGCTGCCATAGCCCTGCTGCCCTGGCTGCTCAGCACACAGGTTCCTGAAGGCACTTGAGCCCGTGGGACTGATCTTCTTTCCTGGAGACATAGGCACCTCAGCTAAACCAGAGCAACCTCTCCAGCTCACCGTTATCTGCTGAAAACCCAGCAGTCCTAAATGGATATTTGCATGACATATGCCAGGGCTGCAGGGAAGAAGCAGACCTCTAACAAGAGACTGCAGCAGCTCTTCTCTCCATCTAAACTTTTATACCCCCAACATTCTTCAGCAGGAAGGGTTTCAGAAAGGAACTTCACCCCTCACAGATCTTTGATGTACTCAATGCTGAAAGCATAACAAGAAATTAAAAAAAAAAAAAAAAGAGAGAGAGAGAGAGAGAGAGAGAGGAAAAAATATCATTAAGGCTAAAATGTTTTTGTTCTCACTCACTCAGACCTGGGGAGGCTACAAGATATAATCCCTGATTCCACAAACACATAAACCTGTGCTTAGCCCCAGGTCGCCAGGGCTACCTGCTGGAGCAAACTTACTGTGCCCATAAGATCAAGATCTAACTGAGCTTTCTGTCTTGTGATGCCCTGAAATGTTTAGTGGATTTTAGGGTCAGGTAACCACGAACTGACAAGGTTGCAAAGCCTCTGGCTTTGCTTTCAGGCTGTGTTTAATCAGAAGAACATTTAATGTGGGGAGAGGACAGCTCCAAGAGCTGTGAAAAGAAAGCAGCTTCCAAAGGGTTGTTTCAGAGGTATTCACCTGTGAAAATGTGTAGGACAAGACCTTTGGAGTCCCCAGAGCTGTCTTCATTCAGGACTGGGAGGGGTAAGGGAACCATGAAACCTTAGGTGTGTAGGTCCAGAACAGAAGTACTCTGCAAGCAACCTGAGCCTCCTGGAATTAGAGCTGAGCTAAGGCTCGAGCAACGTGAGCAGTTCCCACGCAGCCCACACGTTTGTCTTGCCAACCCAACAAGGATGCAGCTATGAGGCTGTGCCTCAGCCCTCCCCATGGCAGATACTGAGTGCTGACAGGAGTTTTACCTTTCTCTTTGGGGTGAGTGGGTGCCTGTTGCAGCCAGGGTAACTCCTACCACTGGCAGCAAACCATTCCCAGCCCTCCTGAGCATCCCATTCACATTGCTGCCCCAGTTTTGTAACCTCAAAAGCTGTTCTGAGCAGCTGGTTTTGGAGTTCAGTCTAAGCTGTCTTCCTGAAATCATCTTTACAAAAACCTCTCTCCAGGAAGATTTTATTGTTGACTTGAAGCAGACTAAGGTCATTTCCTTGCACTACTGAAGGGCAAACTGATGCACTGCAGCACTGAAACAGTAAGCTAAGGCAGGAGGCAGCGAGGTGCTTCCTGGGGGCTGGACAAGATGACTTCCAGAGGTCCCTTCTGACCCCAGCTGCTCTGTGACACACGCAGCTGTGGCTGTGAAAGTCATCAGGCTTCACGAGGATTTGTCTGGGATGTTTTTGATATCTAGAGTAGATCTTTCTCAGAAATAAAAGGGGTTATAAAAAGTCTTGTTAAGGCCCAGTGAGAAGAGGGCTGGTGGGGTCTGAGCAAAAGAAAGAATAGCAAGAAGAGCTGTTCAGAGGGACGTGGCTGCCTGGCACTGCAAACAGGCACATGGGCACCTGAGGAGCTCACTAAATCCTGCCCACATCTTATCCATTGCCAATTCCCATTCAAACAGGGCCCTGTGCCTCTAAAGACAGATGTATAAACCCTGGGTATAGCTGTCTAGTGGGACCTGGCTCTCAGGTGGAGCAACAGCTACTGCCTTGGTGCCTGGCAAGAGAGGTCCTGGTACTTCACACTCCTGCAATAAACTCTTCTCTCTCTCTCATGGGCTTTGCCCAGTGCAAACACCCAGGTCTTTACCTTCTGGCTGCTCAAAGCCATAGCACAAGGCAGGATCCTAGTTGGCAGCTGGGGCTCTGAGATTGTGTAACTAATGAAACAAGGAAGAGGAAAGCTCAGGACCTGCAGAGGGACACAGGTGACTGGATTCTCTTAATCATCTGCCAGGACTCAGCTGCCAAATCTCCAAGATCTGGAGAGAATGTTGATGGAATGTGCCCAGGAGAAGCAGAAATTGCAGGCTGCTGGCAAAGCCCAGCGAGCTGCCTGCTGCCTGCAGCAGCTGTGCAGGGTGCTTTGCACATGCACTTCTGGGTTGGGGCACACACTGTAGCCACACTGCACAAAAGTGAGCCAAAAGAGTCAAATAAGCAACGGGAAGCCACAGACAGAGGGACTGGTGCTTGACAAGAGAGCAGCTCTGCTTCAGGAGCAGAGATCATCGAGCACTGTGCACCACATTTGCCGCCCTCGTTCTCGCTCGCCAGAGTCCAAGCGTTGCAGAGCAGACAGAACATCAGCAGGGAGTTACAGCTACATCCAGCACTCAGACACCTCAGGACACTTTGCCAGCTGCCTCTAAGAACACAGCTGAGTATCAAGCACTCGAGGAGTCACAGGATCCTGTTTCTAGTGTCTTACAAAGCTTCAGCAGGAAGTGTAAGGCTCTGACTGTTGCTGTGTGCACTGAGTCAGTTCGCCAGGCGCCAGCGTTCGCAGCTCCCGCTTGCTGCAGGGGGCAGGAACAGGACGATGTGTCAGAGAGCTGATGGAAGGAAGGGGAGATTACATTTGTGCACTGGTAGATTCATTCTAGCAGAAAGGCACCACGAAAGAAAGATTGTTAAACACATAGGAGGGGAGAGATTTATTGCTGATGGTGACAGGCAAACCGGCGACTGACTGCGATACACAAGCGCAGCGAGGCAAGCCCAGGGCCGCATCCTTCTCCATCTTCCTGCCAGCCACCCTCCATGTGCTTGGGTTGTTGGGTTTTAGGTTTTGCCTCTTTTTTTTGGTTTTGTTTTGTTAAATTATCTCACTCTTTTTGAATAATTGATGTAAAGCTTGAAATCCTCCTGGGACTAAGTTTGTTGACATACAAACCTCCCACTGACTTCGGCAGCAGCCACACAGATAAGCTGAGCACAGCTCTGGGCCTTGGCCATGACCTTGGTGCAATTTACTTCAGTGAAAGTGGTGCCAATAAAACATACACCAACCTGGCAGCGAGCTCCCAAATAGTCAGCTGTGCAATATCCTGTGTTCTGATGCAGTCAAGGGGATCTGATCTCTTCAGACCCAGGACTGAGCTGGGAGTTTTTATCTACTGCACCTGAGGAAAAGATGTGAAGCCTAAGAGATGAGATGATGAAGATGAGGTAGACTGTTCTATCTGGCCAAGGGTAAGTGTGAATGCAGTCTTGTTCAAACTTCAGTTCTATGATTGCATTCGTGTGTGTATTTGATTCTAATTGTAGGGGGTTATGAGTAAAATGAATAGTCAAGTTGAAAACCATCATTTGGATGGCAGTCGATGATCAGCATCACCTTCATGCTCCCATTGCTAAAGCAGGTGACAGTGTGAGTTCACAGGTTAACCTGGCTCCTTGCAGCTAGGGCACCATGCCAGAGCCATGGGCCAGAGCCTCACCCTTGCCTTACCCTGGCAAAGCTCTCCAGACCTACAGCAAGGTCTTACCCCATGCTCATTCTGAATTATGTCAGAGAGTTACCAGCCAGAAACGTCAGCAGTGGAGACCTTCTCACAGAGATAACAGATTGGCTTTGGTTGGAAAAGACCTTCAAGATCATCAGGTCCAACCATTCTCTACCTGTAGCAGTCTGTGAGGTGTGAAGGAAGTCTGGTAGCCATGGGAGAGCATGCAGGATGAGCCTGCTGCTGTCTGCAGAGGACACAGGCACCAGGACATGCACTCATTTGCCACTGTCCTGCAGCCACCTTCACCTACCCAGGCCAGGAGTTCTGTTTCTGACGTTAGCTCACTGCTGTCTTACAGACTGTGAGGCATTCTCTGGGGAAAAGCACATGCAGAGGCAAGGTCAGAACTGCTGTTAAGTCTTCTGACAGGTTATAAATGTGAAGTATTTGAAACCAATAGATTTAAAAATAATTGTAAGGGTTCACAGGGACAAGACACTGATGGAAGTCACTTCCGAACTCGGTCACTCCTAAAAACCACAGCAGCAGAAACAGCAGCTGATTAATTGCTGCTTTGGCTAATCTGTGTCCTAATTAATAAGAAAATGCTTGAAAAACTGCCTCACTCCATAGTGCTTTTACTGAACTGAGAGAAGCTTAAATCACCCAGGGAAGGAAACCTTCAGTTGCTGGAGGATGGCTTCAGCATCACATTGCTACGTGCCAGTTGTGAAGCCACCAGCTGTAGCTGTGCTTACCAGGAACTAAACAACCTTAACGACAATGAAGCTCCTGAGGCAGTGTCTGAGGGGGTGTGGCACACAAGGTTACCCTGACTGGTGCTCAGGGCTGTGCTGGCTGCAGTGACCCTGACTGGTGCTCAGGGCCGTGCTGGCTGCAGGCTAAAGTGGATGGTAGCTGCTGCCAAGGTTACTCTGCATGGCTGCACTCTAAAGCTGAGAAGACCTACACTGAAACCTCTCAGAGCTGCACTGTCAGGTGGAGAAGGAATCTGTTATCTTTGCATCCCTTGCTTTGGAAACGATATCTTTAAACTCAATTTTAGGCTCATCTTTCCCTTAAGTAGCATATCTGTAGAGAAAACCAACCAAGCAACTGACCACCCACCCACTCACCCACCCACCCACTCACCAGGGTCAGTAAAAAATGATGATTGTTTTCCCCTGGGCACAGGGCCCAGTTCTGCATCCTTGGGCAAAATGCATCTCCTTAGAGCTCAGGTGTCCTGGAAGGCAGGCAGGAGGCACCATGACCTTTCCATCTTGTCTACTCTTTTTACTTTCTGAAATTTTATCAGGAGAGAACTAGTGGGATTCTGTGGAAATGACTTAAAAAGCCCTCAGAGAAGAGGCAGCCAAATCCAGCCCATGGCCTACTTCAGAGCTGGGCTCTACAGGACTCTTCAAAAACCAGGGATCAGAAGAGCCTGAAAGCTGTTTGTGTGAGTGTCTAGGTAGAGAGTTTTCCATTTGTCTTTTCTTATTAAGAGTTCTTCTGGACATGACATAGCCCAGCAGCTGGGCTGGAGTGGTTTTTGCAAGGCCAGGCTGGCAGCTGCCTCGGAGGGAGCTCAACTGCAGCACAAACAGCCCTGTGCAGCCTTGCAGAACAACCTTACGACAGCACCAGCTTGCTCCCACGACTTTCATGAGCCCTTTAGCTGAGGACTAGCTTTTTACCCTCTATTTCTGTGCAGCTGCTGATGGAAATCAATGGGAGGTTTGTATCTGCAGGGCCAGCAGGAGCACGGATCAATGGCACTCTTTTGGTGGGAGGCAGGAGGTAGAAGGCAGCCTGCCTGCCTTAGGTGCTGCTGCAGGGACACAGCCTGGGCTTTGCCCTGTCCTCGGCTGCCTCCCGAGGCCTCGCCAGCTGAGCACAGCTGCAGGGGTGGGCCGGTTCCTTCTGCCTCCCATCTGCTGTCTTCTGTCCTTCGCGGGTCCCATGCCAGGCTCCTCACTCGTTCAGAGCACTCTGCTGCTGCGGGTCCCTCGCCAGGGCAGAGGAGTTGATGGAGCTCCTCTTGAGGAGCTTGTTTGTGAGCTCCTGCCACGTCTTCTGGTACTGGTGCCGCAGCAAGGAGTACACGAAGGGGTCTGAAACGACCTTGCTGTAAGCTAAGCACTTGGACATGATTCCCCAGTGCGAGCTGATGTGGGCCACGGGGGACAATTCGACAAGCCTGTGGGAAGAGGGAGATCGGAGGAGTGAATTTGCATATCAGAAAGAGAGCAGCAGCACAACTCTAATCAGATCACCCCTCCTGTCCCCACACCTCCAGTTACTGCTGGGCAATTGCAGGGAAAAAAGGGAGAGTGGAGAGGAGAGGAGAGGAGAGGAGAGGAGAGGGGGGCACAAGAACTAACATAATTCTCTAAGTATGGAGGCAAACCCATTCTTTGAACTCCAAAGTCTGAACACAAAGTTCCATTGCTGAATTTCACAGAACACATAGGCCCTTAAAAGTAGCTATCTAAAAATCCAGGATCTAGGTTTAGGACCCCTCTAGAGCATCTGAGGAACCTCCTCATCACTGACAGCTTTCTTAGCCACTTCACCTCCTAGACAGAGACTGATGCTTGTGAGCAGTTTGGCCACAGGAGAAGCATGGAAGGAAGGAGGATTGGTGGTTGGGAGATGCCATGAGTTATGATTTGTGATTTATCTGGGGTTTGAAAAATGGGTCAGTTGGAGAGCCAAATGCCTCTATTTCCAACAAATTTAGAGAGGCAAAACTTGCAACTCCTTAGGGGAGGGAGGAAGAGCTTTATATACTTCAGATGCCCACAGCACCTAGCTTGTCCTGTGCTGAGACAGAGTGTTTTTGGCAGTGAGGTGCTGATAGCTCCACCGAGTTCTCTTTCCCCAGTTCTGTGAGCAGCTCCAAGGGCAACTCTGGGCAATGTACTTCTGCAGCTGCTGAGAAACTGTTGGTGTTTCTAGAGCACAAACAGCCTCATGTGCTGCTGGGGAGCCCCACTCTGGGGTGACATCTTTGCTCTGAGCCTGCCTGCACAGCCCTTCACTTGCTGATGTTTCTTCAGGCAAAGCAGAGAGTCCCCTGCAGAGTGGCTGCAGCAGCAGTGCCAGAGCTTTGGTCCCTCAAGCACTTAGAGGTGAGGGTGCTTCACCTCAGCCATTTTTCTCTCATGTCAGACTTTCAACACCTCAGGTTCAAAACACCACTGGCAGATGGCACAGTCCAGTCACCTGAGCACAGAAGTGGGGCTAAGGAGCATCACTGTGAGGTTCACAGACTCACAGAGTGGTTTGGGATGGAAGGGACCTTTAAAGGCCCTCTGGGCAAAACCCTCTGCAGTGAGCAGGGACATCTTCAACTACATCAGGTTGCTTAGAGCCCCAAACAACCTGACCTTGAATATTCCCAGGGGCAGGGCAGCAGCCATCACTCTGGGCAACCTGTGCCACTGTTTCAACACCCTCACTGTAAACAATTCACTGTAAACAATTTCTTCCTTCTGTCAATTCTAAACCTCCCCTCTTTTAGCTTCAAACCACCATCCCCTGTCCTGTCACAACAGGCCCTGCTGTAAAACACTGTCCCCATCTTTCTTATAGATACCTTTAAGTATTGAAAGGCCACAAGAAGGTGACCCAGAGCCTTCTCTTCTCCAGGCTGAACAGCTCAAATCTCTCAGCCTTTCTTCACAGGAAAGGAGCTCCAGATCTCAGTCACTTGAGCACAAAAATGAGACTAAGGAGCCCTATTTTTTTACACTGCTGACTGCAGGTTTCTGTCTTCGCTCCTCTTTCTGTTTTGCCTGGACAGCAAACTCGGTGGCAAACGGGTTGTCTCCTTCTGGATATCTGTGCCTGTGCTCAGCACCAGGGGCCTGCAGCCAGTGCTGGGGCTTTAGCCACCTAGAGTGGCTGTTGTTAGCTGCAGTATTGGCAGTTCTGTGCTTCAGCACAGTCTGCCTTGTGCCAGTTGTTGAGTTACTTTGTGTACCCTTCCACTGGAGGTGAGGTGCACCTGTACAATGATGCTTTTAGGGGTGGTGAGAATAGCCAAAGCACCCTTGGGGCTCACAGATGTGCCAGACGTGATGTGACCAGGTCGTGTTCCCTGAAAACAATCTCAAGCACAGCTCCAGGCTGGGTGGGGAATGGCTGAGAGCAGCCCTGAGGAACAGG
>VWYK01003017.1:99162-111133 GCA_013399775.1 Semnornis frantzii
TGGTGAGACACTAGCACAGGTTGCCCAGGGAGGTTGTGGCTGCTCCCTCCCTGGAGGTGTTCAAGGCCAGGTTGGAGGAGGCCTTGAGCTCCCTGTGCTAGTGGGAGGTGTCCCTGCCTATGGCAGGGGGTTGGAACTGGATGATCCTTGAGGTCCCTTCCAACCTTTCCATTCTATGATTCTATGATTCTATGATTCTGTGAAAACCCTGAGGAACTGCTCTTGCCCTTTGGCTGGTGCTGCTGGCTCAGCTGATCACCAGAGGCAGCTCTGAGCTGCCACAGCATCCTCAGCTGTCCCACTGCTCTCTCAGCTCAACTAAACAAATGCTGCTCTTCCAACCTCTCCTCGGTTGGAGCTACCATCTCATGGTTGGTAGCTTCCCTCCACAGCAGGACCCAAACTCAGAGGTAGTGATCACCTACTCAAGCTGCTGGGGGTCTCTTCTGGTGTGTTCTGCCTTGTTTAATAAAACATAGCTGACACCACCACTGCCAACGTGCTCTGAAATGAGAATAGGCTCTTTGGAAGTTAATTTTCTCCCCAGCACTCTTCTGCCCTGAGCCAGCCTTCCCCTCCTTGTTCTCCACAGAGCATTTTAAATTTCATTTGCATTTTACATTTCAGATGCTGGATTTCATGAGGTTGCTTTACTGAAAGCATTACAGATGTGGATTTGATAAAGTTTCATTAAATTCAGAGAGAGAACGACCAAAATATGACCAGTTGGTGTCTGAGTCTCTGTCAGTCACTTCCAGGAGACGTTAGCAGGCTCCATTTGCAGCACAGCAGACAGCTCAGGGGTGTGAGCCCAGGCTTCTTCATTTCACCTTCCTTGACTGGTGGAGCAAAAAGCTTGGGCAGAAAGGTAAATATTTGCTTTGATTGCATTCCCAAAGTGTCCCTGTGACGTTTACACATTTTGCAGTTCTTGTGTGTTAGGTTTCACAGTGAACTGCTTTTGCAGGTATCAGACAGCAAGCACAGACGTGCAGACAAAGCCCTGAGCTCTGCAGTTCCTTCTCCTGCACAGTTAAATGTCAGTCTTTGAAGGCACATCACAGGCTTTATTGCCTCTGAAAGAAGGCTTTGCTTCTCGTTTAAGAGGGAAATTATATGCACGGCTTCAATTCTTATGGCAAGTTTCAGCCAAAAAGAAGACATTTTCAGTGAAGGAGCATTAATATTTCAGTGCTCCTGGCAAATTAAATCCTGCTCTATCAGCTACACAATTTCCTCTCCTGCCTTCATGTCCACTCTCCTACTGCCTGGTCCTCGGTGCCTTTTGATTGCAAAGCTGTGAGCTCTCCCATGCCTTTTGAGTGCCGAGTTACAAGCTCTCTTACTGTGCTACCTTCTTCATACTGCAGGAGTTTCCCATCCTGTGCTGTGTGTCATGCCAAGCAGACCTCTAGGTCCTGTGTGTCACTGCCAGCAAACCAGTGAGGATGCTGCTCCGAGGGTTCAGACCTGGCTCTTTCACACAGCTAACGCCTGGAAGCCCTTTACCCACATCTGCACTTCAGGAAATGTCTTGTTGAGCAGGTGCACGTCCAGCCAGGGGCTGCTCCTGTCGCCAGCTCTGTTGTGCTTTGCTTACACCTGAGAGCTGAGTTCTGGGGGGGTCTGCAAGGCAGGGGCTGAGGAAAGCTCAGATGCCTTGTGAGAAGTGGAAGCAAGCTGGCACTGCACTGTGGAGCCTCTGGGCGACGAAGCTCTCTCAGGTCCGACCCTTAAGCTGTACTCCTGACATTCCTGGCAGTGTGCAATTCCGATTCCTCTCCTGGCACACACCTCACACTGTCAGGACGGGGACGTGG
This sequence comes from Semnornis frantzii, assembly GCA_013399775.1. NCBI lineage: Eukaryota > Metazoa > Chordata > Aves > Piciformes > Ramphastidae > Semnornis > Semnornis frantzii. The sequence goes on from VWYK01003017.1 coordinate 100,983, forward strand.
CTGTTTCTTTGGCTTAATGACACGAACAAACTGACCACGACTTCCATCTGGATGCGGATTTCACCTTGTTTTCACTTTATTGCTTGGCAAACGGAATCTCGGCCGCGTTTTCTTGCGCTGGGTCAGTGCTCGCCTGCTGGCTGGGTCGCAGTTCGGTGCTGTCGCCCCTCGAGTGATGCAGGCAGCACCAGGGACAGCTGCTTCGAACTCTGCTCCCTGCGTTCGCAAATGCCCTGCGGTAAATCTCGCAGTCCATTGCGTCGAGCCGCTGCCGCTTCCGGAGCTGCGGGACCCCCTGCCAGCACAGCAGGGCGGCAGGCAGATATGGTGAGAGCAAGCACCGCCGGACGGGTCCTACCGGACAGCTTTTCTATTTGCCTCACATCAGCCCAGGCTGCTGGAGGGGCTTAGAAGGTCACTTCCATCAAACACATCAGTGCCTGCATGTGTTTATACGCACAGGCAGGTGAGAGCAAAGCCTGCAGGGGAATGCTGAGCTTGCTTCTGTACCCCAGGAAGATCTGCACGCAGGGGGAGGGAAGCCCTTTAAAATCACAGTTTGCTCACCCCTTGGACCCCTGAGGTGATACGAGAGAATTTTAATCTTCTTCTGCCTGTTCCCCCATCCTCTCTTGTAACCCAAGGGCTTGGAGCTACTAATTTCCTTCTGCTATTACTTCAGGATTTGTCATTTAAAGCCAATTTCCTCACACGGTGACAGCACTGACTAACTTCCATGGGCACAGCCCTGTGTTTCAGTAGGAAATGCCTGGAGCTGGCAATTAACATTAGGAATGGGCATGACTTATTTCAACTTTCCTTATGGGGACCTCCTTGGAGAAAGCAGGTTTTGAACAATGTTATTTAGTCATATAATGGTAAAGGTAGGAAAAGGAAAGATGTGTGCTAAAGAGAGTTCACAAACCAGGAAACAAGCTGTCCTGGGAATGCACTGTCCTGGGATAACACATCCAGGGCAGTGGAAACACCAAGATTCTGGTGCTACACTTCTTCAGGCCAGCCACTGAACTAATTAGGAAGGTGTTTTGCTGATGCAAGAGGTGCCTAATCTGGTATTTCCCTTCGTGGAAAACTCTGGTTTACCCAGAAGAGATTTTATCTGGCTGGGATTACAATGACAACTCCTCCACTGCTCCTTGAAGCTGCTAGAGACAACTCTGTCTTTTAGTGTGGGAGCAGGAAGATGTTGCTATAGTGAAACCTTCTGATCTGCAGCCTTCAGACCTCAGTTTGTGAAGTGCTGACAAACATGAGTAATTTAAGCATACTGCTGATTAGAGCTGGCTGTCCAAAGGAGAGGCTCAGCTAGTTGTCTATCTTCCCTTCACTGCCTTGAACTGTGATTGATTGCTTCTATCTTGTGAACGCAAAGAGCAGGACGCGGTCTGGAAACTGATGTTCCCTCACACAATTCAGCTCAAAAGTCTCCTAATCCCCTTGGCTTCATCACCCTCAGCTACTCAGTGTGAGGCAGAGGCAAGCCCAGCAGCCACATCCTGCAGCACCCATGCACGTGGTGTGGTGTCCAGCAGGGTCTCTGAAGGAGCAGAAGGGTCAATTGCTCAGACCTTGTTGCTCTTCGATCCTCTAAACCTGTTGGAGCTGAAGAGGTCAGGAAAATGATGCCCTTCACCCCTGGCACACCTTCATGCATCCAGGACTCTGCATCTCACTCTGTGTGATAAAGCCACTGATGCTCAACAGACTGAAGATTCAGAGCATGTAACTGATCCATGTGTGGAATAAAGGGAGGAGAATCAGGATTTTTCTGCCCTCTTGGAGGAGGTGGAGACATGGTGCGTGGGTGCTGGGCTGAGATGCCTGTGGAGGAGAATGGAAGTACTTTTGGCAGTCCTGGCTAGAGCTCTTGGCAGGGCTCAGGACAGAGCCATGAGCTGCTCTGTGCCCGTGATGGTGCTCAGGACTTCCAGAGCGGCGGCAGGAAGCGAAGTGTGTGATGAAGCAAACGCTTGAATGCCTCGCAGCCCCAGAACAAAGGATAAGGGTCCACAGCTATAGCTCCTTCCATGGCCTTTGGAAGGTGTTCTTGTGACTGCCGAGTGACAGAGTCAAATGCAGTGAGAGAGTCTGCAGTGTGCTTGCCAGGCTGCTACAGGCAGACAGCAGCAGTCAATCGGCAGCACCAAGTCGATGCACAGGCAGGTTTCTGCTGGCACTGAGGGACTGCAAGGCCTCAGGAATGGTTTCCTAGAAATTCAGGACATCTTATTACACTGGAAAACCCTGGGCTTGCCTACGTGCCCAGAATTCTGGTTTGCTGCCTTAATTCAGTTTTCCAATAGTTTTCTGTGATGGGTCTGAGTCTGTCTGAAGTCAGCCCAAATAATTTCTGCTCGATAGTGTTGGTGTGTGCAGTCCTTTACAGTTTCTTCTGCTTCCTCTGCTCTGCAGAGCAGCATTTCAGCTTTTAATAAAGAATGCAAGTTGTTAATTGCCTTCAACAACAGTTTTCTGGATAGTCTCACCTTTAATTTTGTTGCTGTTGTTGTTTCATAGGAGGATTTTGTGTTTCCCACAGGAGCCATTTCCAAAGAGTAGCCAGAAGACAGGCAGAGGTCTGGCCCTAAATCAGAAGAATTTCTCCCAGCTATGAGCCAGAAGAGCCTTGATGCTGATGTTTATAACTAATAAACTCTGTCCAGTCAGACAAAACTATCACTTAAGCCTGTGGGCCATGTTTTCACCTCAGCTGGATCTTGTTGCCCGGATTTTTATAGTCTGACCTACTCAGACAAGCATCTTCCCCTGCAGATCACCCCCAAGCTGGGAGGCAATACAAGGAGTTGACAGGAAAAAAGTCTGCAAAATCTTGTGGAGTGACTTCTTAAACCACTCCCATGGGACCAGCACCCCATCTGGGACACTTGAACAGACTTTGGCCCACAGACTGCATGAGGGTTGCATGGGATAAGTGCTGTGACACTGCAGAGTGTTGCCAGTTCAGCAAGCGCAGTCTCTGCCTCAGGAGTGGAAATGGCAGGTCAGATTTCATAGCAGGCCTGGGCTGTTTCCTGGCTCAGAGTGCCCTACTTCACTCAGTGCATCTCAGTAGCCTCTTCCAGGCTGCAGGCTTGTACTTACCTTGTAATTACATAAGGTGCAAAGCAAAGTATGAAAGTACCAATGAAGGTACTGATTTTCTTGGTCGCTCGCTGCCTCCGCCGCTTTTGCTCTTCCAGGCACCGCTCCCTCACGCTGTGTGACATTCAACACAAACACAACAAGAATCATGACACCAGGCAGCAGACTGCAGTGCCTTTGCCTATGGAACGATGCAAATCAATCACTTGAACAAGTGCTGTCCTCACACAAATTCTTTGGCTTGCACAGGACAGTACCAAGTGCTAATGTGCCGTACGATCGTCTCATCCTCCGAACCCTCCACCACGAATCTGTGTGCACACAGCCCCATTGCATCCTTTCAGAGCTACTCAGATAGGTGGAATTCAGCCTGGCATTCAGCTGCAGCCCCTTTCTGAATCACTGCAAGCTGTCTTTGCAGGCCAGAGTTTGCCTCATGGTATTCAGAGCAGGGGGCAATATCCCATGCAGGGATGATGCTTCCCTGGAAACAGCAACTCCAACACTGCTCTCCTGCAGAGGAGAAACTTCCCAGCAAGATAAGCAATGAAGCACAATCAGATCATAACAGGAAAAAACACACTCTGCACACTCAGCCCAACACAGGAGAAATCACTGTGGCCCACGGCGCTGAGCTGGGTGCCCACAAGTCCCTGGGCAGCAGCTCTGCATGGCCACCTTACTGACAGCTCTGCACAGCAAAGCCACAGAGCTGTGATGCTCCAACTCCTCGCTCAAACCAGCCTTCTTCTTATCTAAACAGACACAAATTACTCACACTTTGGGGTTTTTTCCTACCTCTGCTGTTTTAGCACAAGAGCTTCTCCCAGTGGTGGTCTCCTCAGGCCACTAGGGAGCTGCTAAGGCCTGTGTTGTGTTGGCAAGGTGATGGGAGCATGGGGCTGAGGGCACTGCAGGAAATCACCTTTGAAGTCAGCACATTCACTTCCCAAAAGAGTGCTAGCATGAGGACCCATCCTCCTTCTCTGTCTGCTTGTGGCACTCCTGTGCTCACTGCCCTTTGGAGGGTGGACAGCATCATTTGTGTCTCCCAGAGCTCACAGCCACCTCTACCTGAGCTGGTCCCTTTGGGAAAGAGCAGCACCAAAGCCAGGCTGCACTGCTGAGCTCCCTCTCTACCTGTCCACTTCCTGCATGGGTCTTGTAGGAAAGAGCCCACAGAACAGTCTGGGCTGGAAGTGGCCTCTGAAGGCTACCTAAACCAGCCTCTGATGGCTCACAGCACAATGTCTTGGGCAGAATGAATGGTCTGGCCCAGATGCTGTGTTTGTAACTGTGGTTGGTGACTTACTGTCAGGCCGGACACCCACACCTGTTAGAAGCCAGCAGGTGTGTGGCCATGCTTTATGCTGCCTGCTGTACCTGAAAGTGCTTGATCATCACCTAAATGCACACAGAGATCTGAGCAGCTCAGTGTTCTTTGGTGGCCTCTGTGCCAGATTGAGGTTGTCTTTTGGTTGTGTTAGAGGAAAGGTTTCCTTTGATCTGATTCACACATGGTCTCACACTGCCAGTCCCCAGAGCTGCTACCACACTGGCAAAATGGGCAAAACACTGGAGAAAGAGGATTCTCCTTGAAACAACAAATCCCCTTACTCTGGAGGAGTGTGGCCAAGGAGAAGGAAAGCACATCTCTAAGTGTTGCATGTTCTGGGAAGCTGCCATGTGAGGCAGGGCTGAGAACTGGCTTTGCGCAGCTTAGAGGAGACCTACCAGCATGTTCCAGTGTCCAAAGGGTGGGTAAGGAGAAGATGGAGACTCCCTTTTTTGAGTCAGATGGGAAAGACAAGGAATAATGGGGACAAGTCACTGCTGGCGAGAGCCCAGATAGATGCAAAAGGATGATTTTTCCCAGTGGGAGCCATCAGCTCCCCAGGAAGACATTGAACACCTTCAAGATCCTGCTGGACAGGCTGCTGGGCTGTCTTGTGCCATGGTTTTGCCAAGGGAGGTTGGACCAGATGATCCTTGAGGTCCCTTCCATCCTGTGACTCTGAGATTCTGTGTTCTATGTCTGGGTTATTTGCAGCTAGAAATGAGAGCTGACAAGGAGAAAACCTCCACCTTATCAAGGGAGCCTGTGTGCTCTCCTGTCTGCAGGCACTGGGGAACTTGGGCTATTTTTAGGTGCAGAAATGATTGAAGAGGTTTGGCAGCTTCACTTAAGACCTTTGTTGTTAAGAGTGTAGTATCCCAGGCACATGGCAGCACAGGAAATTAAATCTCCAAAGTGATGTTAGGGGAGGTGTGGGAGTTGGTGTTGCCTCTAACAGTTTCCCTGGCTACAGCTTCCTGACACATACAAAGCTGTCCTGGACTCCTGGAGCTCACACTTGGTTGGAGAAGTCCTAATAGACTTCAAGCAATTTCTTTTGTTCATCCTTTCCAGATGCAGCTAATAGATACCACAGCACAGAGCAAGATGTTTTATCTCCTGCTTCACACAGAGAGCGCTGACAGGTGAGGGTTTTGCTGTTGCACACAATTGCATGCACCAAGCTAAAACCACATCTGCAAGCTCCAGCAACGGCACTAGCGCTAGAACTGGATTATTGACCAAGCTTCCATTCACAGAGGCTCACCTCCTGGAAAATCTGAGCTGTATTCCTTTGGAGGCTTGGAGTCTCACACAAAGTTTATGAGACATTAGATGTGTAGAGCTGGATGCACCACAAGGGTAGCACAGACAATTTGAGTGAAGAAATACATAGGTTAAGCACTTAAGCAGACCCTTGCCCAAACCTCTCACAATGCCAAAGTCTCTTGGTCTTAAAAGCAAAGCCAAGAAAAAATAAGGCTGCAGTGGAGATGCCTAAGGTGAGGACATGTGCCCTATGCACGCACACCACTGTGTGGCCTGTAGAGGTTTCCTCTGCACTCAACTGGAATGATCTGCAGGAGCTCACTCACATCTTTCCAGGGCACAGGTAATGAAGCCATCTGTCAGCGCCTGTCACTAGGCCCCCTGGAGGGGGGCTCTGAGTCATAGGGAGCAGAAAATCAACCAGCCACATTGCTCAGCATTGGACCTAGGCCCAGCGAAGAGCCAGAGAAGTTAGGGCAGTCTAAGGTGGGATTCCAAACTTGCTTCTCTCCTGTTCCCTCTCTGATCGTCTGTGCCAGTACTGTTAGGCACAAAACCACTGGAGCTGGCTGCACCTGTACCACGGCCATCATTCAGGTGGTGCTTTGCAGTGTCAGAGCCTGGAGAAGCACTCACAGAACCACAGAATGGTGGGGCTTGGAAGGGACCTCTGGAGATCCATGCTAATGCAGGCTCACCAAGAATAGGGTGCACAGGAACACGTCCCAACAGGGTCTGCACTCTGACCCTTTTGGCGATGGTAGCTGTCACCAGGTAAGGCAGCAGACCAAGCTGGCCACCACCCTTCAGCCTAGCACAGGAGCTAAACCTCTCCTTTCCTAGAGAGGCACCACGGTAATTTGCTGTGAGAAATAGGAATTACTAATACAGGTTACTGTACCACTCTGCCTGCTCTGAAGAAAGCAGGTAGGTATCGTCCCACAGCCCCACCAAACCCACTCCTCAGTGAGGTGACTACAAAATGCACAAACTCCCTCATAGTCACTTAAGAGCAGGAGAAAAACATGGAGGAGGAGAAATGCCATGGAGGATGTTGCCCTTTTTCTTAAAGTTTGCTGTGCAGCACAGGCACAACTCCAGTCTTAGCCCTGCTGCTTCCAGCAGCCCTGGGGGCTCTAGGGCACTGTGCTGGGAGCTGCCACCACAGCTCGCAGGGCCTGCAGAAACCAAGGGCAGCCAAGGCAGAGTTTAGCAAGCAGGCAGCACGGAGGGCAGAAGGCTGTTCTCTTCCTCTGACTAGGGGCACAAGGGAAGACTTCTACACGTGTTTCTCAACAGCAGTAGCAGGACTTGCCCAAAGTTCTGCTCCTGTATTCTTGGTCAAGAGGCAGATCAGATCAAACAGCTTAACTGGAGAGTTCTGAGCAAGTGTTTCTGTACCCCTAGCAGCATGCTGTCCTGCTCTCATCCTTTCAGACTCATTTGCTTTAGGCTTAGGAATCCCCAAAATGTGACCTTTTTTTGAGGACAGACAGATGTGCTCTCAGCCTGCAGCTCTGCTTCTGGCTGGCTGCACATAGAGGGAGCTGATGTTCGCCTCCAGCTTGCGGAGCGCAGGACAGTAAGGGGGGGTCAGGTGGGATGCCCGGCATGGGACAGGCCTCTTCAAATGCCCTGGCTTTCCTCTCTTCTAGGCAGACTTCCTGCCCCGTGTCAGACACATCCCTGCACTGCCAGCATTTTTCTGAGACATTTCCCTTCCCTTCAGCCTGTACAGAGATGGTCTGAACCTTCAGGTCCTGTCTCTGACTCTCCCAAGCACCATGTGCACTGCTCACAGATGCTCTGCCTCCCTACCTAGCCAAGCCATTGTCCCCCTTTTTTCCAGGCAAATACATCAGACCTGTCCCTTTCCAGTCACTCACTCGGCCACACGAAGCCCTAAGGCAAACCAGCTCCTCTGAGCAAACCAGGCTGACACCTTTCCACACTGAGACTAATGTCTCTGCTTTCCCCCTCTGCACAGCTTCCTCGCCAACTTTGCCACCTTATCTCAGTCCTGGCTGGGTCTTAATTCCATCTGCCCCAGCAAATCCAAGCCCCTCAACCCTCGGGCAGGGTATGCTGGTCCATTGGCCACCTCATCCAGTCTGCCCTGCCTGGGTGGTGCAGGTTCATTTCTCAAATCCCCATTTCCACGGCAGATCACTCTGGCACATTCTCTTGCTCTCTTCTCACCAGCTGTGCCCCGCATCCTTCCACCTGCACCTGTTTTGGTCTTCTCTGTTTCCTTCCTTCCACATCTGATAGGCAGAGCTATCAAGTCCTCACAGCCCACCCTGCCTTCCCCCTCTCCAGAACCTTGGGCATCTTCCCCAGCTCCTCACCAGCATTGCTCCCTGCCCAGCAGCACCCTTGAACTTACACCCTGTGAGACTTTCTCTCCTTCAGCTTCACCACTGACCTGGGTCAAGCTGTCTCTCCCACCACACCTCCTCCAGCCAAATCTCCCAGACCCAGACACAGCCTATTCAGACCAGATTTACAGTTTGTGCATAATCCTGGATGTAACTCTTATCCACAGCATCCCAGCACACATTCATCCTTGTTTGGTGCTCGCCTTCTAGTCTATTATCATTCCAGCTCCCAGAGACTTTTCTCCTCCTCTGCCGAGGCATGAGGGGCTTGATTAAAGACTCTCATTCAAAACAGACTTTATACATCCCTTGCTTGCCATATTAGCATTGCTACTGAGGTGTCTCTCTCTCTCTTGGATTTAAGTACAGGCAGCCAAGCATACGCATTTTGCAGATGTTATTCCCCTACAATCCTGCTTTCGGGAAAGATGAAGTTACAGAGAGGACAGCGATAGGGAAACTGCCAAGGGAGCAGCAGGCAGTGCTGAGCTCCCTTGCTGAGCTCTGACTGAAGGGACATGAGCGGCCTCAGCCTGCTCCCTCGCGGGGATCCAGCAACCCCCTGGGCTGGCAGTGCCAAAAAATGCAAATCTATCAACCACTAAATCTCCCTGCAGAGAACGAGAGCAGCGATCTGATCGTTGTCTCAGGGAAGAGTGCGTGCTCAGCCAGAGCTGCCTGGTATTTGCTCTCTCTCCCCAAACAAACCTCTAAGGACAACAACAAAAAAGGGAAATACTTCTGCAACCAGAAAAACCAACACAAGTGAAGAAAAGCATGCAGAACAGGAGGAGGATGCTGTTTTTCTCCCCCTCCCCATCCTCTCCCATGCTACAGGTCAGACTGTATTCCATCGTGGCATGGAAGCCTGTCCTGGATCCCTCTGGGGCGAGCAGGCTCCCTTGCTAAACACACAGGCACCTTACCTGGGGTGGATGTCCACAAGCAGCACCAGGGTCTGCATAGTGATCACATCGATCCGCTTACAGTGAAAGCGTGCCACCTTCAGCACTTTGAGATATGTGAAACACAGGACCAGAAGGGAGAGGAGGAAGCTGAGGGCGTGAAAGACCACAGTGAAAATCACAAACTCTGTCCTATCCTCTGGTCTCTTGTTGTACAGGGTGCAGGAGGCATAGAGGTGATGGAAACCCACCCAGGAGAGAGACGCTGCCGCTATGGGGAAGGAGATGGAGTGCAACCACGTGTAGCTCAGTATGAGAGCAGCATCTCTGTACCTCATTTTGGAGTGGTAACTTAGAGGGAAGACCACAGCAATCCACCTGTCAATGCTCAGGGCTGCCATGCTCAACATGGAGTTCGTGGTGAGAAAAGTCTCCAGGAAGCCCACGGCGCGGCAGATTTGATCTCCTGACGGTTGACCCTTGTGAATGATCCCGGCCAAGGTCAGGGGCATGTTCAGAACAGTCATCAACAGGTTGCAGAAGGTGAGGTTGAGGATGAACAATCCCGGGACCTGCTTGCGGATGTCGGCGCTGTACAGGAAGCACATCAGCACCAGCACGTTGGCCAGCAGGGCCACGAGCATCAGCACGACCAGCACGAAAGCCAGGATCACCTCCCAGACGCTCATGGTGCGTGCGGTGCGCGGCGCCCGGGGAGCACGGTGCGGGGCGCGCTGCCCCCGGCCTCCGCCCCAGCCTGCTCGCAGCCTCGCATGCCCTCCGGATCCTCACGGGAGACGCAGGTCTCTCCTCCAACCTCCCCCTCCACGCCAGCGCTGTCCGAGACGTGCGGACCGGTGCCGGGGATGCCCATCGAGCTGCCGGCAGGGCTCAGCACACGCCGGCAGGACGCAGCCGCTGCGCCCGTGCGGTCCGGCCGCGGGGGCGCAGGCTGTGCCGAGGAGCTGCTCTCCTGGGAGCCCTCATCGCCGGCCCCCGGCTCGCAGGCGATGCACCGAGTGAATCCTGCCGCTTTCCCTCCTGCTTTCTGCCTGCCTCTATTTCTCTCCCCTCCCCTCTCCTCCAACCCTCGCTCCCTCGCAGGCTGACTGTAACCTGCTTTTTATGATCAGAGCTAAC